>CM033643.1:23389098-23629804 GCA_019512145.1 Engystomops pustulosus
CTACAATGAGACCCCAGTATAGTACCTATTACTCTGTCTACAATGAGGCCCCAGTATAGTACCTATTACTCTATCTACAATGATACCCCAATATAGTACCTATTACTTTATCTACAATGAGACCCCAGCAAGGTACCTGTTACTCTGTCTACAATGAGACCCCAGTATAGTACCTATTACTATGTCTACAATGAGACCCCAGTATTTTTTACAGGCAGTCCCCGCGGTTACATACAAGAGGTCTGAGGTTGGTGTCTTAAGTGCGTGAATTTGTATGTTAAGCTCCGAACGATGTATATTTTAGCATTTGATCCAGACAGAACTTTTTTTCTGGGTGACAATTGGGTTTTAAAAATGTTGGGTTGTCATAAAACGAGGATTAACAAATAAAGCTTCATGTACAGACATATTTGATAACTGTTTTATCTGTTTATTTTAGACCTAGAACTAAGCTACAATAATTACCAATAGCCAGAGGTCTGTTTGGTACTAGGGTTCAACCCCCTGGTTGAGACACTGTTACTAGGAGTTTCCACATTGTCTCCTACAGCTGAAGCATTACACCGGCTTGCTCTACTCCTGTTCGCGATCCCCACACATTAAGGGCATTTACTGAAGAACCCCGCATTCCCCTATGAGCGACCCCAATAGGCGAAACAACCTTGTCGGGATTGTGGTTCTCTTTCAATTCTATGACACACATTTCATGACCCTTACTTATGCAGTACACACGCCAATAGGCTTCAACAATACCTGTTGTTTCCTGCTGAATAGGTCGTTTAATAGGGCCTAGCTATTTGCAGGGACAGGTTCCAGTCGGGACCGTGCTCACATAGGACCTAGTCCCGAGGCGAGGTTACCAGGGGCAATAGGCTTTGTCCTAAATAGGGCTGTATAGGGATTACATGACGGCGGTCTAAGACCGAGCCCATATGGACTAATTCTATCAGTCACCCCCCTTCTTTTTCTAAACTCTAAAGCACTGGATATCTACCTTTCTCACCTACGACCGCATTCGACTTTTTTGAACAGTCACAAAGGTTAAGGTAACATTCTTGGGCATTTTCCTCCATATGGCTCTTTAGAGTTTTCCTACCTTTGACCCTTGAGACGCATTAGATCAATAATACAAAGTGAGCCACCATGTTATAACATGTAACCCAAGTATACTCATCTAACACAGGTCACCATTATTCTGCCCCTCATACTATCAATTCTATCATTCTTTCAGACCTGGACCCATCCAGTGTCAAGAGGCCCAAGTTCGACCAGAACAACTCTTAATAAACCCTCAACCAGCCTTTAACCTTTACTGTTTAACACTGACTAACTACAAATAGCGATGTTAATCACATGATTGGTATTAATATCTGTTTATTTAGCCTAGAATAAAGTACATAAATTACCAATATCCAGTGCGTCCGTTTGTAACTACTCGGGTCGTAATGTTAAGTTGAGTAGTGCTTCTAAGTATGGACCGCTGTCTAGTACCTCTTCGATGTCCTACATGAACCAGTAGAATAACCTATTCTTTAGCTACATGATACCCCCCCCAGTACCCCACTAAATAACTTCTTCCTATCCTTAGTTCTACTATATTATATTCTCGGGAAATTATACAGTTACAAATTCCAAATCCTGGAGATAGGTAGGAAGAGTTGTAATTGCTTTCATAATTTTTTTGTTTATTGTTTTAACTGTTTCCATTCCAGTGCTTATAATGTAGAAGGAGCACAGCTTCTTGGCATGGCACTTGATAAAGGCAATTACGCAGTCAATTTATTGGGATACCCCCACCCCTCAGAACTGCCAGACACCCCTATATGCCCTCTGACATGAGCAGTGGTCTTTACAGATACATGGACTGTGAATAGGGGCAAGTTATCAAACTTGTTTTTTTTGGATATTCACATCTTGAGTCTATTACCCATCCAAGTGTATTACCTATCCAAGTGTATTACCCATCCAAATACAGCAGATTATTACTGCATGTCAATGGATCCAATATGAGAAATATGAGTGGAAAATCTAATGAACAAACTCAGGTTCCCAATCATTGCCCAATTTATTGGCTTCAAGCCAAATTGGTTCAAGCAAACACTTATCCAAGCACCAAGATACTAATTTTCATGTGTTCCGTAGGAATATGGATCGGTACAGGGTCTTGAACCTTATCTGGATCAAGAAAAATTTGTAGGGAAATAATATATGGTCAATGTGCATCACTATTGAGACCAATGGTTGCTATATGCCTCCCAACACTAATACCAGAAAATTATCTGAAAATCAACAAATTTTTGATCCTGGAATACAAACCAAAAATTACATTATTATGTCAGCTCGTACTGAACTTGAAGTATTTTCAAGAGTCTGGTCTAGCGTATTATCCTTACATCTGTAGGGTGTGTTCTTATTTCTCTTTGCTCTATGTAACTAATGCTACATGTTGCTTTAAGTAGTAGAGGACATGTAATTTAGTACTGGAACCTATGATTCTTCTAATAATAAGCAATGATCTGCACCTTGCTGTGGGCCACAACAGGTTAATCTGACACAGTCCTATCGATCGTGACCCGGGGAAGGACAGTTCAGCTAATTACAGACTTTGTCACTGTCATCAGAATTGAAATCAATGGCTTATTCACAGTCAGCATCCCGTATCCCTAAGACATTTCTGCAGACAACATGTTTTCTCTTCTGGATCTATCTTTAAAGGGGTTTTCCCACCACAATGTTTTATGACTTATTGGCAGGTCCTGGGAAATAGGACCCCACTAGCTTCCAGAACAGGTCAATATTAGTTTGTAATGAAAAATTGGACCATCCTTAGCCCTATCTGGTCTCTAGCTATTGAATGGAACAACAGGAGTGCTATCATATGAAGCATCCCATGTTCAGGATGAAAAAATGACTCAAATATTAGAAACACTATTAATAGAGGCAGCAGAATACATAAAAATAAGGCATAGGATAAGCTGAGACATAACTTGAAGTTGCTAGGTATCCGTGTTAGGCCCCCAACTATAACAAGGCCATAAGATGTCTCCTTACCATCTATAAGAAGAGACCAGCACTATAAACTTTATAGTATTGGTCTCTTCTTATGGGGAAGAGACACCTATGGGCCCCATTAGGCTCCTGGGCCTGTGATATTATATCCATCAATCTGATAATAACCTAGTTGTAGCTCAGTCTCATACAAGTGAATGTAGGTAGGCTTGAGTGCAGAGCACAGCCAGTTACTGCACCATGTACTATGGCACCCAATGAGGTATTTTGCATCCATTGGTGAAATGGCTACCCTTCTTTAGTAATTGGATTGTGTTCTGCTGTGATGAGCCCAGAGTACTGGTAATAAAAGATATCGGGAAGATCATGGACATGG
Organism: Engystomops pustulosus; assembly: GCA_019512145.1. Classification (NCBI taxonomy): domain Eukaryota; kingdom Metazoa; phylum Chordata; class Amphibia; order Anura; family Leptodactylidae; genus Engystomops; species Engystomops pustulosus. The sequence continues at coordinate 23,392,484 of CM033643.1, forward strand.
ACAGATTTGTCATCAGCTTATTCAGCATGGTACAACTGGTGACCAAGCATGTATGTACTAGAGTGTTAGTGGGGGTCATCCAAGATATTATTTTGTTATTAATTTTCATTATGTCAATGATACAGTTTAATTAGGTAAACTAGGAGGATAGTATTAGAGGCATTCCTGGAATATAAATGCCCGATACTAGGATACTACATCTCCCATGATCTCTCAGTTTTCAGTAACAGCCCCTCCCTCTGATGTTCTGCTCCGAGTGAGGATCTAACACACTGTCCTGCTCTGTAACCATAATAATAATATGTGTGTAACTGCCATCACTGCACATTACCTCACTGAGATGACGTCTCACCACAACACCGGCCATACTGGATGTACTGTAACCAACCGTCTACAGCCAAACAAAGTGATGATCACATGACCTGCCCAGGCAAGTGCAGAACATGTAATGTGGACATGTGACCAGCTGCCATCTTCTGTCCTGTGTCTCCTCCACAGGGACAAAATCAATGGACTGATTAAAGGGCCAGTAGCATTTTAATTCTCATAGAGTATTTCCACATCTTTCTGCTTAGGGGAGCAAATTTTTACACAACTAATTACACATTAGCTTATATTTTAATGACCCATTTGAATATGAATTATGCTTATTTATGAATACCCCATTTAATGAATCGACAATACCCTGTAGGGTGTCACGGGTGCTCCTGCGACCCATGTCCCGGGTTGCAGGTGCACCCGTGCCACTCTCTGAGCCCCAGTGTCCCCCCAGGCTGGAACTTGTTGGTGATTTATCATTAGTCCTTCCCAGACCCTTTTTCTGTATGTATTATCAACTTCATCCTAGAAAACCTCACCCAATAATGACCTAGCCACAGTTTTTGTCTTTCAGTTCCTTACACTTCCCCATTTATCCTACTTCCACTATGTCCCAAGAACAGAAACTATTGCAACAATTCATTGAATTTATTCACCTCATCTGTTCTCACCGAGCGTTTAACATTATGCTAATCCTTGTATATACTATATACTTACAGAAGCAACAGTTATGTGACAGTATGAAAGGTGAGAATGACTTACTTCCTTTCTGTTCCTACACACGACCAGTAACAAGAGCCCGGCATGTCACGCTATTCTTACCAAGAAAATGACAGAAACCACAGGAAACCCACATTAACCCCATTCACTCAGTGACGTTTAGTGGCATTGCCACCTGTCACATGACTCCTGGGAAGTATACGCCGTATATAGAAACATATATCAATATTAACATCTTGTAGATGACTCAACATCAATTTACTGTATGTCGCACATTTACACTGATATATCCACAGCACAACTACAGGACAATGTAAAATGTTATTTTCGTAATATTACAAAATTGCTATTTATATACTCTCATATTATATTTGTCAGAATGCGCTCTTCACTTTCAGCCTCCTCCGCAGCAAAAAAATCTGCAAAATCAGTGTAATTTGTGCGGCAGGATTTTATTAGTGCCGGGGGTATGCTGTATTTAATCAAGTACTTGTGTTTTTATGGGAAGCTTTGTGACTTCTGGCTGTTTATAGCCCACCTGTAGAGATATACTCAGGGTTATTTATGGAGCTGTCAAGACGGTGCCAGGGAGCATCATTTACTTTTTGATCACTCTGTAGGTTTAGTTCAGTAGTGATGTAGAACAATCATATGTGGTGGTCACATCCAGGTATATAGTAAGTAGCCGTGGCTGAAACTATGCAAAGGAAAGACAGACAGAAAATGACAGGTCAGAATGAACTCTACAAGGCGAAACCAACATGTAGAGTAGATAGAAAGATGTAGGACAAGGACATGGCATGGTCTGCTGTGATACAGGCACTACTTAGGCCCCATGCAGAGACCACAATAGAGGTCTGTGGCATCCGGTGACGGTGTGGTGAGCACAGCGGCCGTAATATTTCCTAGAGGCCATGGCTAAATGGGTTTCTATGGAGAGTGGAGGGGTGAGGAGCTGTAGCTCACACCCCTTTTCCGCACCCAGGCATGTACTACGCCTGGGATCTGGCCCGGGTGAGCACATGGCCATGTGCATGTAGTCCTACACCCATGAGAGGTGACTGTCAGTTTTGTTAGCTGTCACCTCTCCTGACCTGATTTGAGCCTACCACATGTTCAAGTTTGGGTTCAGTGTTCGGGTTCAGTCGTCTGACCTGGACATATTGCCAAATTAGCGACCCCACAGACTATCCAGCAAATGGAAGCCCCTAACAACTATCCACGGCTATGATTGTCCAGAGTCAATCAGGCAGCCAAACCCCAATGCTGAACGTCGGGTTAGATCTCTACTCCTGACCTCTCAGACCCAATTGTGGGTGTTCTTTTCTTAGAACTTTTTTGTTAAGCCATTCCTCTGTTATTTTTCCCAGAAATATGAGTATATTACAGAGTTTAGCATTGCCTGCTATGTACAGGGGCAGCCCCATGCCCCCATGAGCCATGGCAGACTATATAACATGCCCACCAGTGCTTGAAACGTGGAGCAAAGCTGCTCGTTGTCTTTTTACTCTCCAATAAGCACCTTAAGATGGGTTATAATTTTATTGGATTTAAAATAAACATTTTGTAAATTGATAAGACATTGGCTTCCTATCTTCTGATTTTTTTGGTGTCTACATTCTGGTGATCAATGGATTGCTTTAAAGGGAAATTCAAATTAATCACCCTCATCCACAATGCTCTTCACAGTGCTGCACCTCCCTACCTCTCCAGTCTCATGTATGTCTCCAGGACTTTTCCGGAGCTGCGTCTATTCTCTGGAATGCACTACCTATATCTATTAGGCTAATACCCAACTACCAAACTTTCAAACATGGTTTCAATGCATAGGAATAGCGGCAGGTGACTGGTTCATTCAGTATTATTTATTTATTTAATTATTTAATCCCCTAAAAAAATGTCTGGACCATTGTACAAGTCGCCTTCTGTGTCATCCTCATAGATTGTAAGCTCTGGCGAGCAGGGCCTTCACTCCTATTGTTTCCTCTGATGATGTTATTACTTTCCGATGTCTTTTTATATTTCTATATGTAATCCACGATCTGTACAGCGCTGCGGCATATGAGGGCGCTATATGGATAAAGATTTATGAATTATTATTATGAAGTTATTCCTAGTGACAGTCGTCATTCCCATTCCCCTCTACCACACACCTTTCATAAAACCCATTTCTTACCTCTAGTAATCCTAGTAGTGAAGAAGTGAAGCTTTTATTACTTATTGTTTCTACTTCAGAACAGACTTTACATTATTAAGTTCTCCTGATGGATGAAAATGCTTCTTATTGATAATTTAATGGCTCGATTCCTTTGTGAGGAGAGAAAAATGTAATTTATATTGCAAGACAATCTGTCACCAGAGTTTCTGTCATCTCTCCTTTCTCTATAATACGCACTAAATGATTCCCCGAATTGAAAGCAAAGCCGGAGCCAACATAGAGAAGTAGAGAATCTACTCCAATAATGATGCCGAAAGACCATGGACAGTGTATGAGACAGGTACTTTGTGTATGGTGCTTAGTCCTAGTTGGGTGTACAAACGTTGACCACATCTTATTGTATGAGAGAATTTTTGAGCCCCAAACACAATGGGGCTCATTTACTTACCCGGTCCTGTCGTGATCCCGTGCCACGTTGTCCGACATGGATTCGGGTTCTGCCGGGATTCACTAAGGTTGTGCTTCCGATATCCAGAAGGTGTCGCTGCTGCGCCGAGGTCCGCCGGAGTTCACCTGCTTCTTCCCGGTGCATGTAAGTGCTTGATCTTGCGACACATTTCGTATTTAAAATTCCACGACTTTTCCAAATCTGTTCGGTTGTCCGACGACCACGCCCCCCCATTTCTGTCGCGTGAAAGCCAGCACGATTGCGCCAAAATGCGATCGCGTGCGCCAAAATCCAGGCGGAATTCAGCGCAAAATGGAAAAATTCGGGAAACCCGACGAAAGTGCAGCCGCAGAGCCCTTAGTAAATGAGCCCCAATTTGTGAATACAGCCTGAGGGACCAGGGACCTCAACTCATCAATTATTCTTAGCTACTTCTCCTGAATGGTAGCTAAGTTTCAGTGACCAAGCTGGGCCACTACATAAAGAACAGTGCTGTTCCTCCTGCACCACTCCTAGCATTAGTGATAGTGGTGTAGGCACTGGGTCGGATTAAGGTAGGTGGAGACCCCTTAGTGCAAAATCTGATGGGAGCCCACATTGAATGTAGCCCATGCAGTGGTATACATAACTATTCTAAAATATTTTTAATATTCTAAACTTTCTCCTGCTGCTGACCTAGCTGGCTCAGTGGCAGTTGCAGTTGTATTGACTACTAGTTCTAGTGGTTCGCCAGTCCCATGCACCACTGCCACTGAAGGGGTACGGTCCCACTGACAAGGCCAGTGAGCAACTCTTACAGCTTAGGGGCAGGCACATGTGCGGCAGAGTGGCACTGCCGCTGTGTATCACTCCTAGAGACAGCTCACAGCTGAGACATTGCTGGCCCTCTTATGAGTGAAGTGGTGGGGGCCATGGGGCGCATGCCCCTGGAGCCCTCCCTATAATCCGTTACAGCTAAGATCAGTTGATTGTCAGGGGGGCATAAATACTTGCTACTCACCAAGATGCTAAGCTCCACTCTGCTCTTGAGCAATGGCCATTGCTTTAGAAAATTTCCCTCCAGAGCAGAGGGACTTGCTGGCTTATAGGAGTACTTTATTACATAGCAAAGGGATAGACTGTAATTACATGACCATAGTCTATCCATGAATCATGCACAAACTGCCTGCCACATTGCATCCACTGAGTAAGGGACTATTAGTATAAGTAATGTTGAATTGTGATTATGATTACACTTTGATGCTACTGTTCTATGGGGAAGTGGCACTCAAGACTTGTAGGCCGCCCATGACCACCCACCCAGCATATTTTATACTGAGAAGGGCTTTCACCCATTAAATTCTGATACATCTGTTCCTGTTCTCAATACACATGTACACAAGAGCCATTTGAGGACCTTTGAAGGTCCTCCAAAAGTCCTGAAGCTGCAGATTTAAAGCAGGCAGAAGGGACACATCCCCCATTCTCCAAGAAGCAAATTCTGGTACCATATGTAGGAAGTGATGTCCAGACTTGAAGGGGCTATAATATTCATACAGCCCAGGGTCCATGGTGGTCTTAATTAACCCATGTGCACATGCATTAATTGGGTTAAATAAACTGTGTAACAAAATGGTTAAAATCTTCAGAAGTTAGCTGCATTACAAGTGTACTGTATGGAGTGGGTTAAGCCCTTTCTGTACACCCTTTACCGCCCACCAGCATAATAGTAATGCAGTAAGGGGTTAATATTAGGGTGATTCCATGGAAAATCGGATGATTTGGTATTGGTGTTATACTGAGTATAGGTCATTAATAGAAATATTATCCCCTTTCTATTGCCGTCTATTGTGTTGTGCGTGGAATTGCTTTAATTGCTGTGTACATTGTGGAGCACTAGGTGGCGACACGTAGCTGATCACAACTCCATACACATACTCCACATACTCCATAATCCGCTGTATTCCTGCTCTCAGCATCCTTGTTTTATTAACCCATTTTGTAATTATTCTTTCATAGGAAAATGTCTAAAAACACCTTGCATGTGACTACACCCAGACCCCCACGTGTCTTCAATTACATTCTTTTCCCATATGTTTTTTCTTGTACAGATGACCTGCAGCATTGCGTATATACGACTTCTCAAGTGCCTATTTTGTGTGAGTAGGATCTGGCTCTATCAATGTAATTCTAGAGAAGGATGTTGATGGCTCAGGCTGGAATCACACCTTGCAGATTGGGAGGGGATGATATGAAAAAAGTGAATTACATTTGACAATAAAATCCATTTGCTGCAGAAAATTCTATGTGTTTTCTATGACATAATGGGGCACATTTACTTAAACGGTCCGTGGAGTTCACCAAAAGTGCACTGTGCCGCGATTCACTAAGATTGTGCACCAGATATCCTGCATGTGTCGCTTCCCCGCTCAGGTCCCCTGGAGGTCACCTTCTTCTTCCCGGTGCATGTAAGTGCATTGTCTTGTGGAATAATTTGAAAGTTAAATCCCGCACTCAGTCTGAATCAGACTGATCAAAACCGATTGTGTGGGACACAATCCCAGCGCAGACACCTGTTAAATACCGGTCAAAGCCGTGCAAACCCCCAAAAACTATGCAAAGTCTGACGAAAGTGCAGCATGCGACCCTTAGTAAATAATCCCCAATGTATGCGTAAAGAAAAAAAACATGGGGCATCCATTCTGTTGTGTATTTAGGAAATCTGTAAAATGTGCTGCAAAACTCTCTAAGTTTAAAATATTGGGTCAACATAGAGTTGATTTATATACAATTGTATAGTACAAACATCAACATGAGATTTTTAAAAACCTTACGTGGATTTGCAACTTTTGGTAACTTTTTCACCCGCCCAGCAAAGTTTGCTGCAGCCGAATTTTCCAGTATTGCGCCGGATTTATCTTTGGAAACCAAATGTTGATGTTTATAAAGGTTACATACTTTTGTGCAAAACAACTCCACTCCCCTGCCGGTGTAGAAGAAGATTAGAAGGAGTTGCCCAAAAAAATAGTTGCACAAAACCAACAGACTTAGTTGCCAGATTTGAATTGTGAATATATTGCATCTCTATTACAGCCTGCCTCTGGCCCATGTCGGTCTACTGTATATCCTTGAGCCATCACTGTTTAGCCGCAGTACAGGATGATTGCATCAATCAGTGCCTGCAGTTAACGGCAGGTGTCTGCTATATAAGGCTACATTTGCATACATCGGCGCCAGGGAGAGGAGCAGGGGATGAGCGCTATCCTATGTCCTATCTTTATACGGGCTACGGAACGGTACAGTGCCCCACATGCGCTGCACTGTAACGCTCCCGTACAGCGACTGGAGCCCATTGAAGTGTATGGGGGACGTATATACGCCGTTTGTGTGAATGTAGCCTAAAACAGCAGACACCTGCCCTGCATGTAGAGGACCTTTAACAAATACATTGACAAATAACCTCCTATTTTGCAAAAAGATTCATGAGTACGAGTTCTCCACATATACAGATTTAATGATAGCGAATTAGTCAATATATTGGGGCTCATTTACTAAGGCTGGCTCTGCTCATTTTCGTCGTACTGTGCGCCTTTTTCAGGGAATACACAGCTTGCACAGGTATTTAATAAGTGTCTGCTCTGGAATTTTGGCGCACGCGATCCTTTTTTGGCGCAGCTATGCTACTTCCATGCAACACAATTTAGGGGACATGACGCCGGACGATCCAACTGATTCGGACTGAGCGTGGGATTTAACATTTAAATTGTGTTGCAAGCCCAAGCACTCACATACACCGGGAAAATTCTGAATTCTGTTGGACCTAAGCAGCGAAGCGACACATGCAGGATATCGGGAGCACAATCTTAGTGAATCGCGGCAGAGTAAATTATTGTCAGACAATGCACTTTATGTGAACTTCAGCGGCCGGGTAAGCAAATGTGCCCCATTGTATGAAGATACAATGTTATCAAGGTTTAAGGTAAATCAAGGTTTAATCACTGGAGACGACAGGGATTTTTTTACTATGAGAACTGTCAATCTGTGGAATAGTCTGCCTCAGGCGCTGGTCACAGCAGGGACAGCAGAGAGCTTCCAGAAGGGTCTAGATGCCTTTTTACATCTAAATAACATGGATGGTTATGTGATATAGAATTTTTTCCCCTAAATCCCTTCCCCATCCAATCCCTTCCCTTCCTGGGTTGAGCTTGATGGACAAGTGTCTTTTTTCAACCGTATAAACTATGATACTATGAAGATTATCACACCAAGAAAAAGACAAACACAGTTGTATTTTTATGGTGAAGACAATAGAGGAAAATTGTGTAGCAAAAAGTCATGAAATATACAAAGGATGAAGTATATCCAAAATTCTGTCATCAAAAAAGTTGTGCATGAGGCTTATTTGCATTTTTCCACTTCTAAATATTGGACATAACATTTTTAAAGAGAATCTCATCCTGTAGGTGAAGGTGAAGTAATGACAAAATTTAAAAAATCATAATAAAAACTACCAATAAAAAGTCAAGCATTGTACAACATTGATAAAGCAGGTGAAAAAGCTGTGGTGGAGACTCCACCTAAACTAGATGGAAAATCCCCTTTATCTAAAATCTGTTCTGTGAATGACCTTAAAGTAAGGAAAATCTATACATATAAGTATTTATGTGCAAATGTTACAGTTCTGCTGAACCAGTCTGTCTCTGTACTCGCAGTATGAAGCTTTACAACTATGTACAATACAAGTTGCTATGTTTTATTGCTGGTATCAGTGGCGTTCTGATCCCATCTACTGGATTACTCGTGAATTGCATTTTTATCCATATTCTGTCAGTTCTGGACTATGGATTCACATATAGAATTTCCTGGAATATTTGTTGGTGGAATTTCCTAATGATTAATAAACCAAATAAGTAAATAAAGTCCAACCTGTAGGCAGCATCTTATAGAGCAGGAGGAGCTGTTCAGATTATAAATAGTGTCCGCTCAGCAGGCAGCCTGTTATATAGCAGGACGAGCTGAGCATATTGTACACAGTGTCCTACGTGCAGGCAGCATGTTATAGAGCAGGAGGAGTTGATCAGATTGTCCACAGTGCCCTACCTACATGCAGCATGTTATAGAGCAGGAGGAGCTGATCAGATTGTGCACAGTGCCCTACCTGCAGGCAGCATGTTATAGAGCAGCAGGCTAAAAAGATTATACATAAGGACAGATTTATCAGTGTAAATGTGTGCAAGATAAAGATAATGTTTAAAGTGTAACTGTAAACTTATTGAAAAAAAAATAGTTTTAGCACAGCTGGAGAGGGCCTTTGACAACAATTCCAATGATACCTGTATCATGCTTCTGGCTTCTTCATAGCCTCAGATATAGGGTTAATAGATATATGAGGCTATCTGTTATATCCTATCAGCTTTTCCTCAAGTGGGCGGGACTTCCTGGTTGTGACATCAGCTAAGGGCAGTGAGGCCTGAACACTCAGGGCATGTGAACGTGAAGAAACCCAGCCAATCAGGACACAGAACCAATGTTACTGCTTGACTGCTTGTACAGTGATCTAGTACAGAGCAAGGCAAGGGAGTCTACTACATCACAAAGAAAAATATACACTAAGGGTGCGTTCACATGTTGAATTAACGCATGTGCAATACCCCTGCCAATGTGCAGGCAGAGAAGTGTTGTGAATAAGCCCCTCAGTCTGTGTCTCTACCCAGCAGGTGAGCCTGCACAACTCATCTCAGTATTTTACAGTCTATTAGAGGTAATTAGCAGTGGTAGACCCTGCCTGTACAGCAACGGTTAACAGGGTATGTGTTTTGATTTACTGTTATCCAATGATATTCTTTCATGTGAACTGGAGTGTTATTGGAGAGTTAGCACCACCTGACCAGGGAATGATAAAACCCATGGACAGGAAGGGGCAAGTCCTCTTAGGTCCCAGCTCCTGACACAGGAGCACCTCTTACCAGAGACACCTCTTTCCAGCAAGCTTACCAGAGAGACCTTAGAGCACATGCTCTTAACTTAGGCCTCCTAGGCCTCAGCTCTCACTATAGAGCTCACAGACTGTCAGTGACCAGAGACTTATGTGACGAACACCTTCCATGCTACACACAGAACACCCAGGACAAAGCTGCAGCTTCCATGCCTGGACACAGCTTCATCCCAGCCTGCACCTGGTGAATCTACTCCTTAGGATCACTCTCCATGACCACTCTCCAACAATCTGCCATCTGTAACCAGATCGTTTGGCACGTTGCCTGCAGTTTTTCCAATAAAGAACTGTGAGTTATCTTTGCACAACGTTGCCTCCGTTTGTTCCCTGGATATGGCTGTATCATCTCCATGGGCACCCCCTCCATTACCCAGATACTCATACTACAGACATTAAAGGGTTTGCCCCAGGGAGATTCAAGTACATCAGCCTCTCCCTCTATATTTCTTGCATACACCACCTGCTGGAGACCTTCCAGGCTGTAGGACAGCCCTCCGGTCCCCATACCAAGCGCCGTGACCACAGCGTGCCTATGCCGCAATCGCCAGTCATTCCAGTATTCTGGGCCCCGGCTGCCTCCAGGCCCCAAGAAAAGGCTAGGCCTCAGTGGGGTATGTTGCACATGCATTTTCAATCAGAACAGCTGAAAAGAGTTCAGAGAGAGCAGCTATGTAATTTGCCTGATCACATAGCTGTTAACCTTCGTATTTACAAAACACAACCGTTAACACAATGTTAACACATGCACAGTCCGATTCTACATGTGGCAACATAGTGTTAACATATGTTAACATAAAAATGAACATATAGTTAAAAAACATGTGTGTGTAACGTCCGTGCCTGAACGTCGCTCTATCCGCAGTTGGCGGAATACATGGCGTTTATTTGTGTGTGAACTGTGGCTTAATTCTTGTGTTCTTGTGGGCGTGTCCGGGATCGGCTTTATATACCTGCCTATTCCCATCATACCTGGCTGGTTATTTTGTCTGTCTCTGTTTGTCTGCCTGTATCTGTACCTGATCTGTATATTACCCGCTTGACCTTGATCTTGACCTGACCTGTGTATATCCCGCCTGTACCTGTATCTGGATCTGACCTGTGATTATCTGCCTGAAGACCTGTCTATATCTGTTGTTTTGTCCCTGTCTCAGATCTGTGTTAGTATTCTGAGCGCCAGTGTGAACACTGGTCTATTCCTGTATTCTGGTTACCTGTCCGCTCCACCATCCAGCAGCTGCCAGATGAAGTAAGCTTCCCCTGTCATGTTGTAGGGTCACTCAGGGACCGTCAGGTAGGTTCCTGATAATGGGTTCACCCTTACCAGGGCGGCTTATCTGCTTTAGGCAGGGCCTTAGCCCGCAGGGACGTCGCAGGGTGAGTTTGCCACCACCTACCTAGTCTGACAGCTAGCGCCAAGCCTGGTTGTGGTTGCGCGTTTGCTGGACAGGTGCTGACAGTGTGTTTGTTAACACAATGCTAACAGTTATGTAATCAGGCAAATCTCCGCTTCTCAGATTTTCTGATGCGTTGGAAATTGCATGCCTTACTGCCACATGTACTTCCACACTATATAACATATGGCTACACATATATTTATACACACTGCAACCTCGCCAGAAGACCACATCTCTGTGAGGACCCCTCCCTAAAAGACTCTATACTCTATTGACCAATACTCTATGGAAGCCGCCCCCTATCTGAAGACCACCACTATCCTGTACAAAGAGATCTGCTCACAGAGGTTGCACTCTATATACACTGTGCTGTGCAGGATCTGATGCTAGTCATTAGAACTGATGGAGAGCCTGAGCTCTGTCTTATATTTGCCCTCAAATACATACACATTTACTATATCCACACAAAGCACAAACAGCTCTGCTACATATACACATTCCTGGAATGTAATTGGATGACCTGAAGCATGTGATCAGTCACATGACTGATGGCAGATCCTGCAGCTGCTGAGAGTTTTTACTGAGCCTGAGAGTGCATGTGCTAGTAACCTCCCATCCAGGAGGAGGTATGATATTGTGCACTGTGTCCTTTCTGCAGGCAGCATGTTATAGAGCAGGAGGAGGGATGATATTGTGCATTGTGTCCTTTCTGCAGGCAGCATGTTATAGAGCAGGAGGAGGGATGATATTGTGCACCGTGTCCTTTCTGCTGGCAGCATGTTATAGAGCAGGAGGAGGGATGATATTGTGCACCGTGTCCTTTCTGCTGGCAGCATGTTATAGAGCAGGAGAGGGATGAATTGTGCACCGTGTCCTTTACTGCTGCTGGCAGCATGTTATAGAGCAGGAGGAGGGATGATATTGTCACCGTGTCCTTCTGCTGGCAGCATGTTTAGAGCAGGAGGAGCTGATCATATGTGATTGTCCCTTCTGCAGGTATTATCATCTTAGAGCAGGATATCTAAGCAGAATAATATTTAGTATTATAGGAAAATATTTAGTAAATTCTGGTTTCATTCTATGATAACCTTTTCCCTGCTTGAAAGAAGTGTCAGCCCTAAAAACTTACCATCCACTGTAGCTTTGTGCCCTCCCAGCTAGAGTCACTATTAAAAGTTTAGTAATCCATAGCCAGCACCATGGACATGTCTGAATCAATTGCTAACTTTGAAACTAACTATAAAAAATCATATGAGAATCTTTATCCAGAAGGAGGAATCTATAAGCTCTGAAAGTGAAGTTGAATTGATTCCTGAACTCAGACACTCGGTGTCACCAACTCTGAGCTCCACAATTGGCAAATCATGTATCCATCTGAAGACTAAAGAGGGATAAATCGTTCTAAGGAGACAGAGAATCAGATTGTCCCACTACTGTCTTACTTGTGCGGGTGACATAGTCCCCAGGACACACTATACTGTACTTAGTCCTCACTTTTAGGTTGCTGGGCTGGATAAGCCTGTCACAAAAATAAGACCCAGCCATTGGGAGAATAATGATAACATGGCTTTGGGTAATCTCATTTGTAGTAATGGTTGTCAGGATCCAGGTAGTAGATCCTCTTTCCACTGCGGGACATGACGTAAGCCGACACCTGGGACCGGAGTCTAAGTTGGACCCGGTTTTCACCACCAGAGCCCACCACAAAGTGGGTTGGACTTGCTGGAGGCGTAGTACCACCAGGTTTGTTCCACGGCGCGACTTTGTCGCATGCTAGCCAAGCGAAAGTACAGAACGTAAGGTAAATCGTATAGGGACAGCAGGAGTCGAGAAGGCAGCCAGGATCAGAGTCGGGGACGTAGCGGAAGGTCAGGACGGGCAGCACAGGATGAGGTCAGAACGGAATAGAGGTCACAATGGGAAATCAGGATTATCACACAGGGCATCAGACAGCTTTAAGAAAATAGAAGCACAAGATCCGCAGGGCACAGAAGGGGCGTGGAATTATCAAGACGGCGGGCCGGCCAGGCCAATTCCGTGCACGGCCCTTTAAATTTACAGAGTAGGCGCACATTATCGTCTCCTAAGATGATGGCATCGCGGAGCCCACCGCAGCCGGAAAGGTACGTTCCTCCTGGGGCACATGGAAGTACACGGTGCACATGCGACCCGGTATATGGGCCACAGTGCACCCGTTACAATGGTCCCCATAAGTCACAATTCAACCGGCAGTCACAATGAGGAACCATTCGCACACTATGCAGATAACATTGGTGAAGTTGGGCAAGATGTGCCAAGGGTTCCGCCAGTATGGATTATAATACAGACGATGTTGGGCAGTAGCCCAGGCCCGAGGATTTGAGTGTGCCCATGGCCACCCAAACCAGCCGCAAATCTATACTGAGAAGACCTTCATCTAAGAAATCTTTGTACATCCGTTCCTGCTCTCAATTGCCATGTGCACAAGAACCATTTCAGGACCTTTGGAAGGTCCTCCAAAGGTCCTTAAAACTGCAGTTTGAAATCATGCAGAAGAGACGTACCTCCATTCCCCAAGAAGCTGATTTTTAGTACCAGAATGAAGTAATTCCCAGACTTGTAGGGGCTATAATATCCATCAGTCCAGGGCCCATGTCTTGATCCACCCCTGTCTTCCCCTGCGTGTCCTCCCACTCCCTGCCCACTCTGTTTCATCAGAGAACATGAAATCAAGTATATTGGATATTTTTCAAATGTGATTATTGATATTGTGATCTTCCATCGTTTCAATGAATGATTTTCTCTTAGGGTTAACCATGTTTTTTTTTTTAAATGTCTTCTTCTTATATGATATTGTAGCTTCACCTCATTGAAATCTAATGGTCGCTGCAGTCCCACCCATAACCTGTTGCCAGGTGGCACTGTTTTTCTTTGGAAAAGCAGCCATTTTTTGCAATTCTTCTACACCCTTTAACAATCCCGTACTGTGTACCGAGTCATGTGTATTTACGGCTCATACCTTGGCAGGATCCTATAAATGACCTTTATTAGCGTTATATTCCTTTCATCCATCTCCATTAAAGTCCTTGCTGATCTCCCCATCCGATGTCTTCTTTGAGCACGCGCCTGAGAGTTTTAACATGTGAAAATCATGGAGTTCTCATTTAGCGGATAACAACTTTTAATCAAAGTATTGTCCCATGCTTCTTGTTAATCGGATGAGTTTACAGGTATTAGAAGATGTACATAATCACCCGGGATGTCGGTATATTAATTATGGTTTTATATCCTGGATTTCTCCTAAGTCATCCTTAAAGCCAATTTTCTTCTGTTATTCATCCGAAATTATTCCATAAGAATATAAGAGGTCGCCCGGGCTTTACTGTAAGTCTCACTTTCTACAGGTTCCTCTCGAAGATTACGTCTACAGGACAAGAGATTGAAAGAAGCTAAGAACTTGCCTCCCCGGTGACTAATGTGATTGTGTTTGCATTGACTCCATTTCTTCTCTGCTCATCGATCCATCATCAATTGCCTTCACTGGCTCCAGAATCTGCGCTACACACATCACGACAACATGTCCAGGGAGACTCCGGACTATATTCCAGGTTGCATCTGTGTTCCTCACCTCTGGTTTTTTTCAGAATCCACTAGTAGCACTAAGTGTGGAAATGAAGAGGGGCAATGCAAGAGGACCTAAAGATGACCTGTGACCCACTCCAGACATGGCGATTCCAGAATTTTCCAATCAATAACAATGATGGATCATCTATTGCTTGAGAGCGATGTTGTTCCTCTGCTTTAGGCTTTAGTCAGTTTTAGATTTTGACACATTGGGGCAGATTTACTTACTCGCCATTGGATCCAGGGCGCGTTCTCTGCGTTGGATTTGGGTCGGCCGAGTAATTCATTAAAGTAGTTCCTCCGCCGTCCACCGAATGGCGCTGCTGCGCTGGAAGAGCATCAACGCACTGCAATACACTGAGCCGGGCGAGTGAAAGTAAGTGCAATTTTCGCGACAACATTTTTTTTTTTTAAATGCGCCGGTTTTTCCGAGCCGTCCGGGTTTTTCTTCGGCGCACGCCCCCGATTTCCGTCGTTGCATGCTAGTGCCGAGCGCCACAATGCGAGCGTCGGGGCGCCAAATTCAGAGGTAGTCGGCGCGAGCAGAAATATTCGGGACCGTCGGAAAACGCGAATCGGGGCCCTTAGTAAATGACCCCCATTGACATTGCAAGGCCACCGGGATCCATCCCTAACATAGTTCTAGACAAAGTGGGGTGATTGGACCTTTTGGGTGTATTTGTACAGGCAGACCCCGGGTTACGTACAAGATAGGTTCCTGTTGTTGTTCTTAAGTTGATTGTGTATGTAGTCGGAACTGTATATTTTATCGTTGTAGCCCCAGACAGATTTTTTTTTTGACCTATGGGACAATTGGATTTAAAAAATGTTGGTTGTCATCAGAACCGGATTAACACTAAAGCTTCATTACAGACACCTGTGATAACTGATAAGTTGATTATTGTAGCCCTAGGACTTAAAGTACAATAAATTACCAACATCCAGAAGGTCCGTTTGTAACTAGGGGTCGTCTAAGTCGGGTTGTTCTAAATAGGGGGCACGCCTGTATTTTTTTATTACAGAACATTCTATGACAGCCACAATTCCTGGTAATATATGTCATACTCTACCCAATGGTGCGTGGTAGTTTAGTGCAGCGGCAGGTTCCCTTTAACACATATAAATGTGCCCTTCATTTACGGGGAATAAGTTCGCGTCACTCATGTCCTAGATATATCTGTGATTCGCGCTGATGCACTTTCAAAAGAAAATGTAAGAAGACCAAAATAGTGGCTCCTATAAGATATATTTGTACCTGTTCCTTTCCTTGCTGCTAATGTTCGTAGGCTCTAGGAAAGAATGGGACATACAGTTTATATATAATATCTTTATTTATATAGCGGAATCATTTCCGTAACACTTAACAAATCATAGGAAACAAATACAAATAAATTTACATTACGAACAATAGTCACTAGGACAATAGGAGTGAGGGCCCTGATCACAAGAGCTTACAGTCCTATGAGGATGAGGGGGTGACACAAGAGCGTTACAGTCTATAGAGGATAGGGGTGACACAAGAGCTTACAGTCTATGAGGATGAGGGGTGCACACAAGAGCTTACAGTCTATAGGATGAGGGGGTGACACGAGGCTTACAGTCTATGAGGATGAGGGGGTGACACAAGAGCTTACAGTTATGAGGTGAGGGTGACCAAGACTTACAGTCTATAGATGAGGGGTGACACAAGAGCTTACAGTCTTAGGATAGGGTGACACAGAGCTACAGTCTTGAGGATGAGGAGGTGACAAAGTCTTACAGTCTATGAGGATGAGGGGGTGACACAACGAGCTTACAGTCTATGAGGATGAGGGTGGTGACACAAAGCTTACAGTCTATGAGGTAAGGGGTGGACCAAGAGCTTCCAGCTATGAGTGATGAGGGAGTGATCCAAGAGCTTACAGTCTATGAGGATGGGGGTTGACACAAGAGCTTACAGTCTAATGAGGATGAGGGGAACACAAAGCTTACAGTCTATGAGGATGAGGGGTGACCAAAGCTTACAGTTCTATGAGGTGAGGGGGTGACCACCAAGAGCTTACAGTCTGTGAGGATAGGGGTGACCAGAGAGCTTCGTTTTATGAGGAGAGGGGAAGCAAGCTTACAGTCTATGAGGATGAGGGGGTGACACAATAGCTTATAGGTCTATGAGGATGAGGGGGGACCCAAGAGCTTACAGTCCTATGAGGATGAGGAACAGCTACGTTAGGGGGGGTGACACAAGAGCTTACAGTCTATGAGGATGAGGAGTGACACAGAGCTTACAGTCTATGAGATGAGGGGTGCCACAAGGCAGCTAGACATGAAGGGGTGACACAAGATTTACACATCTATGATGTAGGGGGACACAAGAGCTTCCGTCTTATGAGCGAGGTGGGTGACACAGAGCTTACAGTCTTGATGATTGAGGGTGACAAGGAGCTACAGTCTATGAGGATGAGGGGTGACAACAGAGCTTCATCTATGAGGCATGAGGGTTGACCCAGGAGCTTACAGACTATGGGTGGGGTGACACAAGAGCTTACAGCTTGAGGAGAGGGGTGACACCAAGGTAGAGATCTACAGTCTGGTGGGAGAGTCTGTCCATAGGACAACATCAGTCGTACACGTGCCAAATTGTCCTTATGGATATGTCGCAGAGATAGCCATTTCTCAAAATGTCCATAAACAGTATTTAAAGTTTGCCATGACTCCTGGAGCACCAAGCTGTGGAAGTAAGGTCTCTGGTCAAAAAGATGAACCAAAATCCCACTTTTGTTCACAATGCCAAACCATATGTTTGGCGTAAGCAACCAATCATCCCCGAACACCCCATCCCCATGTCATCACTGGTGGGGCAACCATCCCCACGCAGAACACAGCTGAACGCTGCTCACAAACGCTTATCCAACTCACTGAGCTCCGTGCTTCCAAGGAAGGAACGGGAAGGATTTTGTCTCTATATGTGCCAACTGATAGAGACCTGATACCCCAAATGATCTTGTAGCTGTAATACAGCAAAAAGGGGCCGCTAACAAAGTAAAGTGTCTGATAAACTGCATGCCCCCACTTTCTATTTTGTATTTTTACAAGGTTTAAACATCCACTAATTTCACTCCGCTTCACAATGTGTCCCACTTATTTTTGACGCTTCAACACCAAAAATTACAATTTTGGTCTTTATGTTAATACGCCTGAAAAATTCAGGGGGCGAAAATTTTGCCAAATTGCAAGCTCTTTCATATGGTTCATAGATACTCTTTACTGCCATAACAGTAGAGGAACAAAGGTTCCTATATCAAAATATGATATCTACAGCTCCTGTTATACCCTTACCGGAACAGGAATACCATGGTAGTTGTGCAGTGTCACTGCCCATTAACCACATCCTCAATGTAACACTAAGCAATAGTGGAATTGTGTGTCTTTACTCTTTTTCCCCCACTAATCTACATTTTCCAATATGTTATGTAAATTAAATGGTGACTCACTGACAGCAAAAAACTTATCAGGACTAGGTATAAAACCGAAACTCGGTATAGATCCTTCATACCGCATAGAACTTCTGTTCCTGTACTGCCATCTGCTGGATGATAAAAAGACCAGAACATGAACATAACCAGTGTATGGAATACAATGCTTAGCACTTTACACCTTATACTTAACACTTACACCTTTCTTATTGAAATAATGGGCCACATTTACTTACATTTCCGCTGGAGTTCAAAGAAAGTGCATTGGACTACGATCATGCACTGTGCCGCGATTCACTAAGATCGTGCACCGATATTCTGCATGTGTCGCTTCCCCGCTCAGGTCCGACAGACTTCACCATCTTTTTAGTGGTGCTTGGGTTTGTGTCCGACGGCACGCACCCTATATTATGTCGCATGGAAGCGAATGCTGCTGTGCCTACATTTCTTAAGTACCTGTGCAAGCCGTGCAATCCCTGAAAAAAGTGCACAGTCCAACAAAAGTGAGCAGCGCGACCCTTAGTAAATGAGCCCCAATGTATTTTTATATTCATAGACAATAATGAATTCTGTGTTATCTAATATTGAAATGATTTGTTATACTTACAATCTGACCAACATGTATCATAGGAGATATACACTCACCGGCAACTTTATTAGGTACACCATGCTAGTAACGGGTTGGACCCCCTTTTGCCTTCAGAACTGCCTCAATTCTTCGTGGCATAGATTCACACAGGTGCTGGAAGCATTCCTCAGAGATTTTGGTCCATATTGACATGATGGCATCACACAAGTTGCTGCAGATTTGTCGGCTGCACATCCATGATGCGAATCTCCCTTCCACCACATCCCAAGATGCTCTATTGGATTGAGATCTGGTGACTGTGGAGGCATTTGAGTACGTGACCTCATTGTCATGTTCAAGAAACCAGTCTGTGATGATTCCAGCTTTAGACATTGCGCATTATCCTGCTGAAAAGTAGCCATCAGATGTGGGTACATTGTGGTCATAAAGGTGGCCATGGTCAGCAACAATATCAGTAGGAGGCTGTGGCGTTGTACCAAGGGGCCCAAAGATCCAAGAAATATTTCCCACACCCAGGACATTAACACCACCACCAGCCTGAACCGTTGATACAAGGCAGGATGGATCCTGCTTTCATGTTGTGACGCAGAATTCTGACCCTACCATGCGAATGTCGCAGCAAAATCGAGACCATCAGACCAGCAAGTTTTTCCAATCGTCTACTTTCGATGAGCTTGTGCAAATTGTAGCTTCAGTTTCCTGTTCTTAGCTGAAAGGATTGGCACCCAGTGTGGTCTTCTGCTTGCTGTAGCCACTCCTCAAATTTCACGTACTGTGCATTCAGAGATGCTCTTCTGCCTACCTTGGTTGTAGGTGGCGATTTTGAGTCACTGTTGCCTTTCTATCAGCTCGAACCAGTCTGCTATTCTCCTCTGACCTCTGGCATCAACAAGGCATTTCCCCGCCACACAACTGCCGCTCACTGGATGTTTTTTCTTTTTCGGTACCATTCTCTGTAATCCCTAGAATGGTTGTGCGTGAAAATCCCAGTAGATTCAGCAGTTTCTGAAATACTCAGACCAGCCTTCTGGCACCAACAACCATGTCCACGTTCAAAGCACTCAATCACCTTTCTTCTTCTCCCATACTGGATGCTTACATCCTAAATGCACTGAGTTGCCGCCATGTGATTGCTGTTAGAAATGAGTGTGTTAACGAGCAGTGGGACAGGTGTACCTCATAAGTGGCCCCTGAGTGTATAAATTAGTTACATGATATTATATATATATATATCATATTCGTATATATATAAGGCAAAGTAAAGGAAGTTGCACGGAGTGTGCACAGTGGTATAACTGATTGAGGTATCCGTGTGGTGTGCACCGCTTCAGGACTCTGGCTTCGAAAAAGACCTCGTACACACGTATCCTAACAGGAGAAGCAGCAACTCCCAAGTTTCAATAGTTGGTATTTATTCCCCAGTGGAAAACGACTACTCTTTTTCCACTGTGTGGAAATAAATACCACTATTGAAAACGTTGGAGTGTGCTTCTCGCTGTTGGATTTACTTATATATATTATATATATATATATATATAATATTATATATATATATTAATATGTGATTTTTAATAAAACAATAATAAAGGCAATTATGATGAGAAACAGTAAGTGCGCAAACAACAAAGATAGCAGACAATATCAATATTTATTTAAACAATCTGCTTACTGTGTGTAACTGTATTTATACAATCCCCTCTGATATATGTGACCACGCGGTACGATAGATCTATGATTTTCTCAGTGATTATAACTGTTAGAGGTGTTTGGGAGATTCTTTCATAGGTAAGGCAGCTCTTTGTGTTTTACTGAGCTGGGCACCGGTTCCTTCAACCTTCCATAGTCTGTGTGTTGTCACCCTCCAGTAGGTTTCTCTACCCAATATCTTTCATTGAAACCTCTAACGATCTACTTACCTCTTTCCAATTCCCTGCAAACAAAAAGACCACTCTATTCGGATCTCCTGATCAGATTAAGTGTGTTCTAATATATTTTTCCACTGCTCACAGATTCAGGGCGTTTTAATTTTTCTTTATCTCCCCCAGTATACTGAGATATCAGTCCCAGTATCTGCCATTGTATGTTTTTTGGTCAGAGAAGGGTAGAGCTGGTAGGTGGAGGCTGTTTTGCCAATCTTCTTTATGTCCATCAGCAGCAGGCAATGTCAGTAGGAAGCTACTATGAACGCAGTGAGCTGTCATTGCTTTCCGGCGTGTCTCTCCTAATTAGCCTCCACACTCTCTTGACTGCGGCCGTTAAAGGGTAAATAAACTGCCAGACAAGGATGAGGTTCTCTCCCTGGGTAAGGCTGCTGCGACAGGCCTCTATGTAACAGTCTCATGGCCTTCTGAGGAACAGCGCAAATCACGGCCAGTGATCATCAGGATGATATGATCGTCCAATGCAGCAACAGCCCGCTAATTGGACCTATCGTCCTTATGTCCTTAGCAGTTAAAACCATTTCTACTATCAAGGATCACAATATAAATTATATAGATACTACAAGACATTGGGGAGATTTAATGATTACTGGTCGTATCGCGATCCCCGCGGTGCATTGGCCCGACGAGGACTCAGGTTTACCGCGATTCCTTAAGATCGTGCGCCCAAGTTCCTGCATCTGTCACTTCTGTACCGAGGTCCGCCGGAGCTCACCTTCTGTCTTCCCGGTGCTGTAAGTGCGTGGTCTTGCGACCCTTTCTAATGTTTAAAACCTGCGCATTGTTCCAAATCTGTCAGGTTGTCCACGTCACGCCCCCAGGACTATTTCTGTTGCCACATGCAGCCAGCTCCAATGCGGCCAAAATCGGATCACGTTTGCCCAATCCCCGGGCAATTCGGCGCAAGACGAATTCTAAGAGATTCCTTATGAACATTTTCCTTTTGTTCTATTAATTCCCCATTTCGTGCCTTGCCATGTATCAGCCCCTTGACTTTAACATAAATAATAGAGAAACTTGTACTTTTTCTGGTGCCGAATCAACAACAAGTGGACTGCACTGATCTATCTTCCTCTAGTTCAATATGATCGCTCGCCAGGCTCCTTGGGAATGTTTTAAAGCTTTGTGAAACTTTTTTGTACTCAAATCCGCTTTACACTTCTCCATCACAGTATCACTGACCTGCCTGGTGTGTTTCCTTGGATCTTCATGATTCAGAACCCTGACACTATCATAGGGCATGTGTATCTAACAGGGACCTGATTTACCCACAGTGGATTATATGTATCATCATCCTCATTTAGGACAACATGGATCATTCAGAGGCCCTCACTGAACTTCTGGAGAGTTTTTGCTGCACTTTCCCAGTGTGTTCCACTTGTTAAATTCCTCACCTAAGTTTAAAAAGTTCAAGGGGCCAAATACTTCCGCAAGGCTCTGTAATTCCCCATAGTATGTAGACTTATGTTTCTGATTCATGTCTTACGATTCCAGATGAGGAGAGTAGAATAGCATTATACCTTTTTACGAAAGGGTAACTACATTTATTGTTATTACGATACTGAAATTCCACCAGGAACGATTCTGCTAATGGAAGTAACTCCAGGACAGAATGCACCATAGATAAGTCAATTTGCTGTATTAGATTAATCTCTCTTATATTTCATATATCAAGGACCAGATAAAACATGTTGTTTCTGGAAAAACCAAACTGAGGATCTGCAAGTGATTTAGTGTCCCTACTCCCTCTTAGATTTTCACGCAGTGCATGGGATAACTCCCATGATTTTCAAATGTTATCCATGTTAATGCCTTTCATTTTCACCTGTGGAGGTGCTGCAGGGGATTCAATGACTTTGCTGCCGTGTTCACTCACAGTTTGCAGCTATTTTCTGTAAGTCCCAGCACAGACATCCTGCAATCATTCTAAACCCTTATAGGGTTAGAAGAAAGACAAGAAACGCCAGGGAAAATCCAAATGTCTGCTTATGTTTCCTGACTGTCACAATACAGAGTGTGCGATAGATCGATCCTGGACGTACTCAGGCTGTAAAACTGTAACTTGAGATCAAAAAGACAACGGGATCTTTACTAGGGCCCGATTCACGTTGTCTCCCGACGTGTTAAACCGCATATTTCCGATTTGCGCAGTTTTCCCCTCTATTGCCCCAGGATTTTTTTGCGCAGAAATCGCGATCGATTGTGACGCATCGGCGCTGGCATGCACGCGACGGAAACTCAGGTGCGTTGCGAACGAAAACCCACGGATCAGAAAACCGCCGCAATTTTTTAAAAAAAAGTGTTTGGCTGGACTCGTGTTACCTTCACCAGCATAGTCCGTGAACTTCAGTGCATTCCGGCGGGCCTGACTGACTTCAACGCCGCAGTCGCCACCGTGGTGGACGTCGGAGAATCCTTAAGGTTAATCGCCGGAGACCTGAATCCAGAGAACGCGCCGCTGGATCACGAATGGGCCATTAAGTAATCTTCCCTCACTAAAATTTAATTTTCTATTTGAGCGAATCCACAAAAGCTTTCTTGATGGTGTTTTTAATTTTTACAATATTCTGTTCTTTTTCTTCTGATTAATGCCTTGTGTAAATACATATTACAGATCCATATTGTGCAATATACTGTATCTAATGCAGTGTTCATTGTCTGCTATGGATTTGTACTATTCTTGCTGGTTCTTCTTAGTCTGGAATCATTACTGTGAAATATGGACTATTTAATTATAGTATACTTGTCTTGTGGATAATAATAGCTACTATGCTAGTACTTTACTAGATTTCACATACAGAATTTACCAGTCCTGTTAAGAGTAGACATATACTTGGTTTGCTCTTTGGTGCTGTACTTTTTGTAATGGTGCTCTGGTTCATTTTCTACATGGTGCTGGTGCTTCTCTTCTGGTGTTGCTTTCCTTTCTCTACGTTTCGTGCTGGAACTTCTTCTACTGATATCCTGGTACTTCTTGTTGTGGCGCTAGTAATTCTTATACTAGTGGGTTTGTACTTCTATTGGTGTTGCATGTTTCTTATTCTACTAGTGGGGCTGGTACTTCTATTATTTCTAGTGGTAACCTTGGTACTTCTATTGGTGGGTTGGGTCACTTTTAACTGATGGCGCTGGGTAACTTATTATACTTGTGTGATGGCAAATCTTCTAGTTGTGGTGCTGGAACTTCTTTAACTGGTGATTTTGGTACTTCATCTACCATGGTGATTACACTTCTATTATTGGTGGTGTTTGCATCTCCTACTGATTGTCTGGTACCGTCTTCTTGTGGTGGTGATGCTCTTCTAACGGTGGTTATGGCATCTTCTCTAGTCAGACAATTGGCACGTCTTTTACCAGGGGTTATCCTTCTTCCAGCTGTGGTGTTTTTACTACTTTTCTGTGTGTTTGTTATGGGCCTTTCTTCTATTATAGTGTTTATACCTCTATTGGGGTGATGGTTTAACTATTTGTATTGATTGAACTTCTTCTACTAGAGTTTGCCTGTTCTTTGTCTTTTGGTGGCGATAGCACTCTTCCTCTCGTGGGTGTAAACAGCTCTTCCTCTCATGTGACGAGGCACTTCCTCTCGTTGTGTGAATCACTCCTCTGCGGGTGGTGATAGCACTTCCTCTCGTGGTGGTGAAAGCACTTCCTCTCGTGGTGGTGATAGCATTTCCTCTCGTGGTGGTGATAGCACTTCCTCTCACGGTGGTGATAGCATTTCCTCTCGTGGTGGTGATAGCACTTACTCTCGCGGTGGTGATAGCACTTTCTCTCGTGGTGGTGATAGCACTTCCTCTTGTGGTGGTGATAGCACTTCCTCTTGTGGTGGTGATGACACTTCCTCTTGTGGTGGTGATAGCACTTCCTCTCGCGGTGGTGAAAGCACTTCCTCTCATGGTGGTGATGACACTTCCTCTTGTGGTGGTGATAGCACTTCCTCTCGCGGGTGGGGAATCACTTCCTCTCATGGTGGTATACATTTCCTCTTGGGGTGGTGATAGCACTTCCTCTTCGTGGTGGTGATAGCATTATCCTCTTGCGGGTGGTGATAGGACTTCCCCTCGTGGGTGTTATGACACTTTCTCTTCGTGGTGTGATAGCACCTTCTCCTATGGGTGTTTGTGATAGCACTCCTCTTTGGTGGTTGATAGCATTTCCTACTCGTTGATGGTGATAGCAACTTCTCTCATCGGATGGTGATAGCATCCTATTGCGACTCCGGTGGTGGATGATAGTCTAGTGGGTATTAGCACTTTCCTCTCGTGGTGGTGATAACGCAGGTACGACTTCCACTCGTGTGGTGAAGCACTTCTCTCGTGGAGTGTGAAGCAACTTCGGAGCGGTGGGTGTGGTGATTAGCTTCCACTCGTGGTGGTGATAGCACTTACTCTCGTGGTGGTGATAGCATTTCCTCTCGTGGGTGGTGATAGACACTTCTTCCGTGGTGTGCATGGGTGTGTGATAGCACTTCCTTCGTGGTGGTGATAGCACTTCCTCTCGTGGTGTGTGTGATAGCCTTCCTCTCGTAGGTGTGTAAAGATCACGTGGTACAACTTCCACTCGTGGTGGTGAGAGCACCTCTCTCGTGGTGGTGAAAGCACTTCCTTCCTGGTGGTGATAGTCACTTCCCTCGTGGTGGTGATAGCACTCCTCGTGGTGGTGATAGCATTTCTCTCGTTGTGGATGAACTACTGGTATGATACACTTCCCCTGGTGGTGATAGCACTTCTCTCGTGGTGGTGAATAGCACTCCCTCTCTGTCACTCCTGTGGTGGTGAAAGCACTTGTGTGATTGAAGCCTCTGGGTGTTGATAGATTAGGAGTCCGACTGTAGCACACTTCTCGTGGTGGTGATAGCACTTTCATCTGGGGTGATAGCACTCCTTAGGTGAGACACTTCTCTCTCGTGGTGGTGGATAGCACTTTCTCTTTGTGGTGATAGCACTTCCTCCTTACGTGGGTGATAGCAACGTTCCTCTCTGGCGGTGAAAGCACTTCCTCTCGTGGTTGGTGATAGCACTTCCCTCGTGGTGTGATAGCCAACTTCTCTCGGGTGGTGATGCACTTCCATCAGTGGTGGTGAAGCACTTCCCTCGTGGGTGTGAATAGCATTCCTACTCGTGGTGGTGATAGCACTTTCTCTCGTGTGTGTGATTAGCACTTTCTCTCCGTGGTGTGATAGGCACTTTCTCTCGTGTGGTGATATCACTTCCTCTGCGTGGTGGTGGATACACTTTCCTCTCGTGTTGTTGAAGCCTGTCCACTTCGTGTGGTGATAGCACTTCCACTCGTGGTGGTGATAGCACTTCCTCTCGTGGTGGTGATAGCACTTCCTCTCATGGTGATGATAGCACTTCCTCTTGTGGTGGTGAAAGCACTTCCTCTCGTGGAGGTGATAGCACTTCCTCTCATGGAGGTGATAGCACTTCCTCTCGTGGAGGTGATAGCACTTCCTCTTGTGGTGGTGATAGCACTTCTGGTGTGTCTTTTGTTTGGGTTGTTCCAAGTTTTTGGACTTGTTTTGATTTATCTTGTGGCTGATAGCGGACAATTATCTATAGTCCATAAAAGTTGCTCTACGTTTCATTCGTTCACTACTGGATAATTTTAAGATATTCAGGTGCAAAGTGGAAAATTCAAAAGCTAGGCAAGCGAAAGAAAAAGACACACATTTTGGTTGGCAAATAGTGATTTTCCCACAAAAAGTTTCAAATATTAGAGACAAACAAGAGGAAAAGATAAGATAACATGATCTCCATGTCAGTATCGCTTCGGTAAAGAAGGCAAAGGTGATGTGTCATAGTAGTGTATCTGTAGCAGTGTGGTATAGGAGACGTTGTAAGCCTTGTGTACCCAGCAGAACAGAATAAGCAACGAAATTAAGCCGGTATAGGAGACACTGTAAGCCGTGTATTGAGGTATCATGAGTAGTTTACTGTTTGATACTGTAAATTGTATGTTAGTGTCCAAGGGACTTATGATTAGTGTACAAGGGCTTATGATATGCACACGGGACTATGATTAGTGTACAAGACTGATTTGTCAGGGAATTATATTAGTGTTACAGGGACTTGGATATGATTATGTTTAGAGACCTGTAATTGATTTTACTGTTGACTTGTGTGTTTGTACCAGGACTATTGTGCATTGTATATTATGATATGGACAGTATGGAGAGATTGGCAAGGAGGAAGAATATATCTGTGTATGACAGGCACTTATGTTAATGGCGAAGTCTTAACGTTCTGGATCTCTTTGTGGTGTTGTCTCGCTCTGTTGTCACGGTTTCTCTGACTCAACTGCTGTAGTTGAGGAGCTCCTCTCCAGAGTTGTGGCGACTCAGCTGGACACCTTGTTGAGGTCCCAGATTCAATGCATGTTTTCCTTCTTTTAGTTGTATTAGACTGTGTAAAGTTCACTAAGTTATGGTTTATGACTGTCAAAAGATGAAAAACCCATGGAACAGTTGTAAGTCATTGAGGCACTCAGTGGGGGCTCAATTACTAAGGGCTCCGGGCCGCACTTCGTCGGGTTTCCCGAATTTTCCGTTATGACCGCGAATTCGGTCCGAGTATTTTGGCGCACACAATCAGATTTGGTTGCGTCGTCGTGGGCCTTTTACCAACAGTAAATGCGTGGGGCGTGGCCGGTGGGACACACCCGAAGACTTTCAGAAACACCGTGGAATGATCGTGGTTGATAAAAAACCAAAATGTGTCGCAAGACAGCACGGAAGAAGCGGGGTAACTCCGTCAGCTACGGCGCAGCCAGACAACACTACTGGATTCAGCGACACGACCTAGTAATCCCGGGGGGCCAAATCAAACAAAACCCCCGAATCCTTGCGGACAATTGTCGCGGGATCCCAAATGGACATGGGTGGTGTAAAAAAGTAAATGAGCCCACAATTCGGGAAAACCCCCCACGCGAAGCGAAAGTGCGGCCCGCGGCTCCGTAGCGGTAGTAAATGGCCCCCTGACTCCTAAGCTGAACACGCATTCAGGGTTCTTCATTCATCCCTATGAGGAGCCTTGATGTGAGGAATTGAATAGAGGAAATGATTTGTGGTCACATATAAACCTTGAGATGGACCTTGAGCCTGTTGTGCTGATATATAAACAGTGTCGGCGTACAGTATTTGTACTTTTCCCAACACTAACACATTGTCTTTTATGGGTGTCACAATTTGGGTGCTACTTTAAAACAGGACACTTTTCGGTTAAGTTTCCCAACACTGTTTTGGCAACAAACATTTGGGTGCAACTCAGAGCTGTCAAAAAGCTGGTTTTATTTAGACACGTTTCTAAACCTTTTTTGAGATCACCAATTCATTTAACCCTGCACCTAACTCACATCCCACTGTAAATTTGCATGATATGTGTGCCATAAACATGGACATGTGCCAAAAATGATAAGTGCCCCACTGTGTCTCACTTGAAGAGTCTGATTGCTTGTCATATGGTACAGCTCAGTACCAATGGGTATATGACTACTAAAATTCCCAGATCAGAATAAGAAATAGTAGGAACGTGGAAGACAACCAAAGCCCACTCTTGTCTGCACAAGTTAGATCGTGCATATACAATTTTTGTTGATGGTGACATAAATATAGTGGAGGCTGTATACTCTAAACCAGGACTCAAGGCTTCCTCCTACAGACCCAGCCACCGAGGATGTGTCGTGTTCATCCTTGGTTGCTTGGAACTGCTGGTGGCACAATGAGGTGTGGGCAGAGCTGGATTCATTTTGTGCTCCCACTACGGTCCCCATAATTCTATCTGTTCTCGGGATCCTGGAGTGAAACTACAATGATAATCTGAATTTCTCCATTTCTTTCTACTGTATTTGTGTCATCAGGACGGTGACACAATTGAAAACTGTCACAGAGAGAAAACTACAAGTTACTGCTAAAATTGGCCATGTTTGGCACCTTCCCAAAAAATAAGTGTAGATTTGTTTTAGTCTGGGCACTCGGTTTCTAAAAGAGTCCTCCATCACTGCCCAAACTAACGTATAGGCAAACGCTGTATCGTAATCATATGTAAAAATTTTAAGAACATTATTCCCATTAATGGATCAATATTTTCAGTGAATAAGTAGTGCTTGGGCAATTGTGGATGAAAACGAATGATCACTGGCTTGGTTCAAACAGCAAACCATCTATGAATACAGTAAAAGAGAGGATCTTCAGAGGGGGGACTTCATGCTCCTCGCCTCATTGGCTTCTCTTGCAGGATTTCTTTATACAACCAGTGCTACATCGGAGCACTCAAGCAAGGTTAAGACTCTCCTTTTATACTCAGTAATCCATGTGACCTCTGGGGATCTCTAGCTGAGAACGGAGGGACATTTATTACACATACTAATATTAACCATTGATGCCTAAAAAGGCGGCTAATCCTTCATTAAGCATAGTTACTCTATAGTCTCCAACAAGTTGTCATGGAAATTTGCAGCCCACCATAAATTATAAAATGAAACATAAGTGGGTCCAGTAGTAGATGAGTAATAGTCATACAACCTGAGCCATCCAAGTCATGCGCGTCCTGCATATGCTTCCATTACATGAATTGTCCATTGGGTCTTGGGAGCTAACACAAACATGACCTTGGGAGTCTATAAAAAAGTTTCACTGTGTGAAGAGAAAATGCTGAAATGAGAAGTTTACAAATAGATGGCAAAAGAAAAGAATCAAAAGGTTTCAAAATGTGTTTTGAATTATGAAATGGTTTCAGAAAATGTTACCTTTTCAGGAAAGATTCCCCTACATCACTGCCCAGACATTCAAAGAAGTCTTGTGATAGACTCAAACCACTCCATCTGAGACGTCGCTGTTCAAGACTCCTTGCTTTTTTATCTGAGCCAAACTCATGTCTGGGAAGCTGGTTATATGGTATATTATATTCTCATCGTTACATATTCCCTGGCTATAGTTCTCCATACCTGACAAGGACACTCCTTCTAATAGTGTGTTTGTTATAGGAACAGTCTGACTTATTGGGGGTTATTTATCTTAGTTGTTTAAAAATATTTTTTATTATTATTTTTCTTTTCTTTTTTTTATATGTGTTGGTCTTTTTGGTGCCTTTAGACTTTGTGTGCAAGTGTAAATTATAGATGAATGTGCGCCAAACAACTGGACGCTCGCGCCAAAATTGATAAATGCCCCACTGCTGTCTCACTTGAGATTGTGATTGCTTGTCATGTGAAAAAGCTCTGTCCAATGGGTATAGACTACTAAAAATCTCCCAGAAAATCAGAACTAGCTAGAATGTTTTTTTTTTTGCAAGAGAATCGAGCTAAATTTGCCACAATCATTTTCCTAAGTGTTGCACCCCTACGAATCTGAAAAAATCCAGATATGGCATTTATGCGAAAGGTCTCACAAATGTCTCAAAATCGTGGTAAAAGAAGATTTTTTTATGCACAAAACTCCGGTCCTGAGCAGCGTGTAACAAAGAAAGTACTAGTAGAAACTCAAGACTCTGCAACTTAAAAAAAAAAAACTCAATATTTCAACCCTCTAAGATAAATTGACCAGCCCAAAAACGCCGGACAAAAAAACAAAAAGATCACACAATGTCCTGACTGACAAAACAATATTCCCCCCATTGTTTTGGAATTGTATTTTCGGATGCAGATGTAATGACCAAACTATTCACCAGTACAAAATTTAATTTATTTAATTCATTATTATATTTTGGACTAGGATTTGATTGTAAAAAAAAAGAGTATACACTGCTTAAGTGCAACGAACCCGTGAATCCTAAAATCATGCAAGTTACGAAATAAAAAACATCCCTATCCACTGCAGTTCGAAAGTATCTCATCGGAAATGATTCAGACAAATTGATTAAAGTTTAATAACGAAAGTTTCAGCTATAAGGGTTACATCTGTACTTTAGGTCAAAAGGAAGACCTTGGGGCCCTAGACTTGAATGGCGATGAAAAATAAGGTATATATAAATTTATTTACTTCCCTGAATCAGCACCCCTATATCGTACCACAACCCCCGCCCCGCTACTCACTCAATACTTAAGTCTACACTCTCACAGGAATGGGACGGAGTGAGAGATATATAGACAGAGATGGAAAAACACAAAGAAGCTAGGGGCTTGTAGCTTACCAGGAATTTCAGCAATGAAATACTAATCTCACGTCACCACTTACCGATACCTGCAATGGTCCTGTGATCACCGGTAGTCCAACCCGTATGTCTAGAGGTGACCCGCAATGTTGCAACAGGGACCTGTAGGCCGGTTAGTAAATTTTTTTTCTAATCTTTTTCCCTTCCCACATCCCCCCAGGATTTATTCCGTGAATCCATAAAAACCCTTTAGTCTCCCCCAAAAATATAGTTGAGACCAATAACCTTGATTGGTTTCAGGGGCAACCATAAAGAAATAGGGTTGTGTTAGGAACAAGTAAAAGGATGAAGACTGCTTGATTTGCATTAAAATGATGTATTTTTTGTAATGACTGAAAAAAAGCTTTACATGAGGGCTAGTGTACTACAGTTTTAGCTGCCAAGCAATCGCTAAGGGGCCTGCAGGGTTAGGGGGGCCCATCATCTGACTGGTTTAATAAAAGAATGGAGGAGGTGCCCATTATATGTATATATTTATTATCATTGTAACAACACTCATTACTAATGTCCCGAACACCGCACTTTTGTTGGGTTACCTGAAATATTTCCGCTGTGCGCAGATGGCCCTGGGATTTTTTGCCACACGCGATCGGATCGGTTTGGCGCATCGATGCCGGCTCGTGTGCGACAAAATGTGGGGGGCGGGCCATAGGGCAACCCACGGATTCGACAAAACCGGTATTAAAACCGACCTGAGTGTGCAAGATCAAGCACTACACATGCACCAGGAGAGCAAGAGGGAACTCCGGCGGACTCGGGCAAGAAACGAATACACGGCAGTCGCGATCCTATCGGACAATGCGCCGCAGCGATCGCGACAGGAACCAGGGTATGTAAATCTTCCCCAATAATATTATATATAACTATTATGGTGGATTATATATGCTGATTATCTGTGATTGTGTATATGTTGTATTGGTGTTGTGTATTACTGTATGTGTGTATATATGCTGTATGTCTGTACTTACTGTACTTTATGTGATGGTATTGCTCTATGTGGTCTGAGGTGTATAAATGTGTGTTATAGTATTAGAGTAGGTATAGAAAATGCAGGTGCATAATGATTTGCAATTGTTAATATTTTATGCAGGGAAGGAGCCCATTCAGTTTATGTCGATATCCAAGTACTTTTTTCTTTTTTCAAGAGTTTTCCCTAAAAATTGTAAAAATATATGTGCTGATCTCAAGCAGGCCTGGTTTAAGAAAGCTATCAAAGCCCTTGACAAGAACGAAAACCCCATCACCAGAGAGATGGACAAGTGAAAGTTAAAAAGAGCGTGCGCAGAAACTGACAAAAAAATATCCAAAACCTGCGCAAAGAAAGAACTAAAGAGAAACCAGAGGAAAGAAAAAGGCTCAAACCAACAAAAGAGTCCGCAAAATCTTCTTCAGGCTTCTCATCTCAGGATATCCTGCTGTGAAGC
The DNA here is from genome assembly GCA_019512145.1 of Engystomops pustulosus. Lineage (NCBI taxonomy): Eukaryota > Metazoa > Chordata > Amphibia > Anura > Leptodactylidae > Engystomops > Engystomops pustulosus. The sequence continues at coordinate 23,424,655 of CM033643.1, forward strand.
CCTAAAATATCTGAGAAAAATAAAAGATACAACTATGGTACCAGGGTGCGTTCCTTTGCTAGTTTTAGTTCATTACGTTTACGAGAGAACTTAGTACAGATGTGCCTATGGCTGCTATTAGTATGGCAGGATATAAAGCCAGTGGTTAGAAGAGTAGTGGTCCCATGCTGGGGGACTAGTAAATCCATAAATTACAATAGAAGCACATTCTATTTATGGTAATTTTGTTGTAAATGCTTTATCTACCCTGGGAGGCAGTGCAGGAGAAACTGAACTAGCACCACATTATATACTACTGCCGACTCCTATATGTATCACCTTGTTGTAGGAGACTCTACCAAACTAAAGCTGACAGTTCTCATTCTCAGTGTGCGATATATTTTTTTAGGCTAAGTTATATTAATCTAAGTAATAAAATTAGTTTTTTTCCTTTCTACAACACATAAGCTCAAGCTGAACAAGCCTTTTGACAAATTACACCTGCAGTTTCATAAGGCGCAAACTGAATATTCAGATTACTCCTCAGAAGGTCAAGAAGGTGGTCCAGTCCCCTGCCATAGTCAACCCTTTTTGGTTTTGGGAGGGTCACTGACGCCCCTTCTCAATGATTACTAATTGATGACCTATCCTTTTGTCTGGAAAACCCCTTTAACCCTACTACCATCACTAGTTGTCTGGGTGAATGATGATCTTTAGTAAAATAAAATAGTAAATTAGAAACGACATTGTTTATTGATATTCTAATAGTTGATTGCAGGAATGGAAGGATCCACTTTTGCTGTGCTGTAAATATCTGTATATTTTGCTCAATATTTTGTTTTTTGTTTTTTTTTTTTTATTAATAAACTTTTTTGTGCAATAGTAATGTTTATATTGAAACCCGGTCCCAGTTGTGTGTGACATGTTGACAGGTCAGCTTGGCATTTGGTAATTGTTGGTTCCAACACTAATCTAAAAGCAGAAGGGTACTCCAACATTTTCTATATTGGCAGTTATTTATCATGTTTATACGCCAGAAAGAACAACTGGCGTAGTAGCCCTTGAAATAATCGCAAATGCTGGAACGGCAGGCAATTGGGACTATATCCACCACGGAAGTGTAGAGGGTCGTGACGACCAGGCCGGTGCTGAGGACCGGCGTGGGAGGTTCCTGCCCAGTGCCTGTGCATCAAGCTGGCAAGCGAGCAAACTTAAAAGTGAATGTTTTCAGATTGCAGAATTATTTTTGGCGGCAAAGGTAGGCGCGCGTAAGATAAATAAGCCCCTTTCTCTTTTTTTGTTGCTACATCTCAACAGTTGTATTGGTAGGGGGAATTATTAAGAACTGGCTAGCAAGGTCCTCTAATTTCAGATGGAATTTTCACCATTTCTGTGAATCGATCTGCAAAAACCAGGTCAACGTTTCCAAGTCGCATTAAGCAAAACCACATGCCACAATTTTTTTTTTTGCAGATCACAAAGATTAGATTGACTTTAGAAGGAGTCTTATTAACAAACATAATAGCCAAATATATATAATAACCCACAGCCATAACCACCAAAGACAGTCACTGGGACTACAAAATTGACATTCAAGTATGGCTTGAGGCGCTTTTATTCTATATACCACCAACCACCACAATCAAAGAAGGTGGAACTGTCAAAAGCACAGGTTGTCAACCTATGTGCTCCCTACTGTGGATATGTGGCCCCACACTAAAGGACTTGGGGGTATTTACCAAGGCACCATTCGGTTTTCCCGACGTGTTACCAAATATTTCCGATTTGCGAGATTTCCCCTGAATTTGCCCGGATTGTGGCGCATCGGCCGTCTGGCGGCTGCAACGGCAAGAAAAGTCGGGGTCGTGTGCCGAACGAAAACCAACGGATTCTAAAAATAACTGCGGTCATTTTTTAAACAAAAATTGTTGCGGAGTCTGGACTTACCTCACTCAGCCCGGCTCGGTGAACCCAGTGCGTTCCATGCGTTTTTCACAGCGGCAGTTAGCGCAAACCTTTGGACGTGCGGAGGAATAACTACCTTAATAATCCCGCCGGACCGGAGACTACCGCAGAGAACGCCACCGCTGTGATCGCGAAATGGACCGGGTAAGAAATCTTCCGCCATTTCCCTGATCTCTCAGCTATTTACCCTTTCAACGTTATATAACAGAAGAATTTGCTGTGGAGAGATTGCAAGGTGATTCCTATGTGGTGGTTCAGTGGGCAACTGTGCATGATGCGTGGCACCTGGGCGTCCTGCAAGGCATAGTCCAGGTCTATGAAGTTCAAGCAGGCAGTTACCTGCCGTGTCAGTAAAAGACAGAGGGGTTGTGGTAGAGCCCAGGATTCAGAAAACAAGCCAGGGTTGGTACTAGAGGGTAACACAGATCTGAACAGATTTTGGAACAGCCAAGGGTCAACACAGCATGTCAGTTAAGAGGCAGATACACCTACAGCAGGCTGACTAGCAGAACCTTGCTTCAAGAAACAGAAGGGCATCTCGGCACCTGATGAGCGTGATAGGTGGGAACATCATTGCCGTTGCACACAAATGGTTTCCTAAGCTGGTGAAAGATCTGGCCTGGCGACCCGCACTCTATGGAAGCTAGCTGGAGGGGGAGAATTACCCAAGAGTTTGCTGGGCAGAGAAAGTCATGCTGTAAGTAACTCGCTATAGGGGCGTGTCCGGAGAGGACCCCATCTCTCTAGCATTGATTATGGCTTCTATTTTCTTCATTATGCCAGCAACATTGCCCTGTATGCCACTTATCCACCTGAAGACCACCCAAAGTGTTTTCTTTGCAAGTTAGGAAGAACTGTAGGACCACTTGTCCCACCAATAAGCACCAATTCCTCAGAACAATACTGTATATATCCAACATATGGCTGTATCCCAATTTACACTATACCAAAAACAACAACTAAGAAAGAAGGAAAAATAAATACCATTGACTGCCCACCATCTATGGTTTCTCTACCCCAATGCTTACACATAGTATCATAGATTCATAATAGATGCGGGACTGGATAAAGACCTCAGTCTATCAAGTCCAACCTATAATTCAAAGAATCAAAAAGCCCTTGTGATGAATAATCTCTCTTCATTAGATATATATTATATATATATATAGATATATACATATATATATATATATATATATATAGTATATAATTATATATATTATGATAAGAAACTTTACTTTACACATCCGGAAAACTAGAAGGTTTTACATTTTGTTTGTTAGATGAAATTATAACCGTTACAATCTCATGGTTGCACCAGTTCTCACTGTAGGACATAATCTTATACTTCACATTAAAATGCAATCACTGTACATAAGGAACCATCTGGTAAGGAATTAGCAAATGACGGGTTCCGTACTTATCTACTGGAATGACCATCATCTGGTAAGGTCACTGTCACGCGCCTACATGGTCCATCACACCACTTCAGCAGACACATCAATCAAATGTTCTGAGGCTGTGCCCCTAAGGACCCAAGGTTAATATGTGATTAATCCATTTTCCTCTTCAATGAATATGAGAGACATACATGCTCTGCGCTGCAGATGCCATGTCTGGCCGGTGCATGTAAAAACACTGTCCATGTTAGGTGATGTTCGGTATTTGTAAACATTACATATGCAATTATTGAATAATGTCATTTAGAGTAGCGATGCCATTAGAATGGTAGTTTATTACAAATGAGAGAAAAACCATGACGTCCAAACTAAAGCCTCTCACTTAAAGCAGTTTCTTTTCTGTGTTGTTGCTCTGCTCATTACAAAAGTGTGGCAGGTCGAGATGGTTATAATGGCGGGGTGGGCTTCTGTATTTCATTATGCCCCTCTCCTCGGTTTGCAGATATAATCAGGGATCCTAAATGATGCTATCACATTAATTTCCAATGGGAGCAGCTCGTCTCAATTGGTGAAGTATGTGAACATTTACTTCATCTTCCTTGTCCATGCTTTTTTATAGCAGATTACTAGAAGCTATAAAGCTTATAGGGACTCAAGTGTTATGTATAATATGTTACATGACCCTAAAAGTTAAGATAAAAACCAGAAATTAATATCAAGAACTGGTCTTGTATAAATAGTTTCTGGTATTATGTAGATAAAGTTAAGAAAAAAGTCAAAGCAAGAAATATATGTAGGAACTGAAATAGAGGAATCAAAGAGTAAAACCTGTGTAGGAGACACTTTATAAAACATTAAAAAAGTAAAATAGATCGTCTCTAATCAGCCATTTGCCAACAAATCAAAGCCGACCGAAATCACCCTTCCTCTTGCCCGGTGCTTGTTAGTGATGTACTTGCCACAATGGGCACATTCTTACCCGGCCACATTCGCGATCTCAAGCGGCGCGTTCTTGCACAGAATCGGGTCCGGGGGATTTAAGAATGGTAGTTCCTCCGCGCCTCCACCAGGTGGCACTGCAGCGCCGAAAATATATACTTACGCCCCGGTAATGAACATCACATCCAGAAGGTGAAGGTGATGCCTTCCCAGAGCGACAAATTTCGGTTTCTAAATGCGCGGTTTTTCCGAATAGGACGTCGGTTTTCGTTACGGAAAGATTCCCACGCCAAATAGGCGGACCGACGACGCGATTGGTCTAGTCGGGAACAGCGACATTATGCCGGACTGGCAACCCCGATTGACCTTGCCTGTTCTCATATCCGATCCTGCGCCAAAAAAACCCGGGGCAATTCATGTACAAGCGGGCAAGTCAAATCGGAAATTATTCGGGTTAAACACGTCGTGAACGTCGAATCGGGCCCTTAGTAAATGTACACCCAATGTGGAATTTTAAAATCCTGCTTTGTAGTCGAATCCATTAGGTTATCCTGACACGCCGCCCCGATTTGCGTTTGCATGAAAGGTCGGCGTCGATTCGCCAAAATCCCTCGCGTGGGACAAAAACCGCTGTTAATGTGACCCAAATCGCCTGGAAACCACCGACGAAAATGCGGTCCACGGACACTTAGTAAATGAGCCCCATTGATATCAGAAAAAATGAGGCCAGAGAGAGAAGGTCTCTGGATTTCTGAACCCATAATACAAGACTTTGAGATGCAATGCGTCTCAGTGATGAGGTCCGACGGAGGTTAGAATTGGACCACATTCAGACCCCATGTCTTGTGATCTGTGGGGGATATCAATGAGTATAGGGCCTATACGTGTTTGGTGGGAAAACCCCTTAAGTATCTCCTGCAAAGGAATAACTGCTTGTTTGGAAAGCTCACCTGGCTTAAAAATTGTCACCTCTTAAACACTCCTCCCCTAAAAAAATCATCATCCTCTCTATACAGTTTGATTGTAAAGAAGCTTTCTGTGTCTTTCACCAAAATATATTAGGCTTGGAAAAAGATTGAACCTACAGTCTCCGTAGTATATTACACAATCGCAAGTTCTCAGCCGTCCAGATTGTCCCCAGGAGAGCATGCTAACAATTAGTTAGCAGTCGAGCGACAATGCCCATATCTCAGATACTAGAGGGAGATGTGAATGAGAGAAAGAGTCACATACAACATTTGTGAGGGGATTGTAATGCCGTAACTCCCCCCACTGGACAAAGGAGCAGAAAATCTCTTCCAAAACCTCGGAAACGTCAAACGTCCAAGGACAGATTCAATAACCTCTAAAATTAACTCCTGAAGGCAAAAATCATGATCCCCAGAATTGCCGTCGCTACAACCCCTCTCACCAACTCTATGGCGTTGACAAAGTTTTCATTATGTCGCGCTTGAAAATATAGGCCCTTTTCAATAGAAACTTTGCAAATTTCCAAAAAGCTGTTCCTTGGAAATCATTCATGAATTCTATCAAAAGGTCACCCAAGGTGCGATGCTCATGGACAGTTAGAGATCACATGACCTCCTATGCGCAATTTGATGGTCGGTAATCTCGGGCTGGATGAGGGGAAAAGCAGGAGGCGGCACTAGTGACAACAAAGCGGGAGTCAGAACGGTACGTAGAGTGTTGAGTGGACGAAAGACCTAATATCTTGGCCCCCACGTCTGAACCTCTGATCCTTGTCATCAGCTAAACCGATGCTCTACTTCCTGTACTGAAGATTCACACACAGGTCGCAAACACCTGCTGTCTATAGTTTGGGAATCTAGTCTTCTGGCAATACAATACTGTTTCTCTTTAATTTACAATCTAGACTTAGGCTTCCTGAAAGTCATGCTTGAATGTTAATGGAGCTGCTTAACACGCGGAAAAAGAGGCGTAGTTTTCCTTGTCCCGATTCCTGGCGAAACTTAATTTGCAATATGACTCAGATCTTCTACACACATTACAAAAAAAACATGAGGAACGGCCTAACACCCCTTTGGTAATCGTAAAACTGGAAGACGTAACGTGAATTAATGAATATCTAGCCGATGTGTCAGTGGTTGATAGGGTATAATGGTGCGATATACTCTTTGTAGACACATTTTTTTCAATGTAAATTGAGACAAGTAAGTCATGCTGCTTGTACGTGATTCTCTTTCACTTTCTTATTTCTTTCATTCAGCTACAGACAGGAAACAGAAGTGGAAGGTTATCCCCGCCTAAAGTAAATATGAGGCAAATGATGCTGCAACACATTCGGTAGTACAAGATATATGATGCCCATAGATCTGATTTGGAGATGGAAACAACGAACAAAGGTGTGCTCATGGTGACCAGATGAGCAATAATAAAGACAAAAAACCCATTGAAGGTTTTTTTTTTTAATTGATACACAACACAGAAAAAAAGATGAAAAATTCCCCAGTGTTCATACGGGTATATAATCAGATAACAACATAACAATATCTCTAATTCATGATTATTACAAAAATACAGGCATGTACAATAAATTCCAGGCCGTTCTCTATATCAGCCCTGCTGTACACAATTTCAGTTTGCCCTGGTTCCCGCTCTGTATCTTTTGACTTTAGGGTTGCAGCACATCTGCCTGTTGCTTGGGGAGAGCGGAGTTTCTGGCTCCCTGCAGTGGCCACCTCCCCTACATTCCAGCGAGCTCACCACTGACTAACACTGACTTCCTTGCCGGTAAACATCAGATGCAGAGAGATGAGAGCTACAAGCTAACAACCAGATACGTTCTTTTATCCAAAGACTGGGAAGTGTGATAGATCAGAGATATAGCAGACGGACTGGTCCCTGTGTAACAGCAATCTCAGGATCTCATCATCTCATCTCTGCATCTGTCAACAACTTTTTTCTATGTGTCAGATAATACGGTAGTACATGTTTCAGAAGAAAAATAAAAGGTATATCAACCTGACACCTCGATAATCTAAGCACATCTTGTAGTACCAGCATTTCACAGCACCACGGGGATCAAGTGTCTGCTAGGGATAAAACAGGCATAAAACTGAGTAAAATTGTAAGTAAAGATTAAAAAATATCTTTATGTGTAAAACAATCACTAGGGGATTGAAATTTGTTGAAATTTCTTGTCATGGCAAACCCGTTTAATCAAAGATCTGGTTAATATAAGATTGCTAACTCCTCTACAATGCAGAATGCAGAGTGGTCAGTCTGAGCTGCCCTGTTGATCACGGTTTCTCTACGACACAGAACAAACCTGTACATAGTTATACCTACATCTCTTGAGGTTTTTATCTATTGTGCAGATGCAGCTGAGTTTCCACAACCTTACTGCAACTATTAAAAAAGCAGCTTTCTAGGAGGAATGATACCATCTGATCAGGGTAGATACTAACCTGTATCAGTTTGAAGTAGAGCTTAAGTAGATACTATACAGTGTATCAAAATACAGTGGGAAGATCTTAATGGGGCTCATTTACTAAGGGCTCGCGGACCGCACTTTCGTCAGACATCCCGATGATTTCCATTTGCGCCGGGACAGGGTTTAAAAGGGGGTTTGGTTGGCCACACGCGACTCTGACTTTGGCGGCAATCGCGCCGGCTTTCATGCGACAGAATCGGGGTCGGGCCGTCGGACAATCCGACGGATTCGGACACAACCACGGGATTTAACTTTAAAATTGTGTCGCACAGCTAAGCACTTACATGCACCAGGAAGAAGATGGGAATTTTGCGGACATGAGAGGGAAGAGCGACACATGAAGGTATAGCGGGCGCACAAATCTTAGTGAATCGCGACACCGTTGCATCCGTGACGGACAATGCACTTTCGGGGAACTCCAAGGGACCGGGGTTAAGTAAATGTGCCCCATGTCTTGTCCTTATTCACATATTTATTTTAGTTTTGGCTCCAAACAAATAGTGTTTATATATATAATTTTAGCCTCAGGACTACATAAGAGCTAAAAAGTTATCAAAGAGGTGTCTGCAAAGAAACCTTATTGTTAATCATGGTTCTTACTATTGACACCCAACATTCACTTAAGAACTAACAAAGCCTATCTTTTACCGTAACCTGTTGAACCCCTGATATATATTATTAAATCTTACTGCTGTTGCCAGGCGAGAGTTTTCCACAACAATGCAACTCATAGTGGTTATTCTTCTGATACTTGGCACATGCTCTGGCGTCAGGGGGGGGTCGACATGGTGAAGAAAAAACTGATAATGTTACAGGAAGAATATATGAGTCCAGTGCTTTAGCCTCGAAGACAGCACCTAAATAAACCGATAATACACAACTAAGGAGATACAAGAAACTGAACTGAAGGATATTTTAGAAAATAACATTTATATCTTGTTTTCCCATGTGAACTGTTCAGTCTCATCAAAAAGAACTTTCTTACGAGGGAACTGTCACCAATATCCTTCACCATTATTACTATTAGCACTCGGATAGTGTCTTAGGCTTCCTAATGAAGTTCACCTGCCTTACTGCTTTGTACCCACGGATATAGACAGATAACAATGTGTCATTATCCAAATATCAAGTGATTGATTTGTTGGGTGTCTTGTGCTAAAAGGTTCATGTGGGGTATGCATAGGAATATAGTTGAAGTTGTAAATGCCTATATATTATGTATGGTTATGGAAAGAGAACCTTTCTAGCATTCTCCTATTAGAGACTTTTATTATAAATACCTATATAACTCGAGTATAAGCCTGTTTTCAGCACTAAAAAAATTGATGAAACCCCAAACTCGGCTATACTCGAGGTAAAAAATATAGGTTTTACCAGTGTTTGTTGGTAAAATTAGGGGCCCCGGCTTATACGTGGGTCGGCTTAACACAGAAGTATATACGGTATGTGTGTTTACGTGCATGTTTATACTACTAACTAAAAAGTGCAGAGCTCAAAACCCATGGGTTTCTTAGAAAAACTTTTTGTAATGCTTTTTAGGGACTGCATTCGCTGTGAATGTATAAATATCTCTCAAGTTTTGTATTTCGGTGCTATTGAGCCATATATATGTGAGTTTTTCAGCCACGGATGCGCATGTATTGCCACCGAAGGTCATTGTATTCGTACGGTATTGTTTCGCTCAACTAGTTCTTCCTAGAACAAACCTAATCCGACGGTAGCTACAAACGTATGACACCTGTATGTTATATGTTCCATAGATTCAATGGGGCTCGGCCGCAAGAACGTGAGAAAAAGGACGTTGTAAATTTCTATACGGCTCACATACTCACTGTACGGTGCCAAATACGGCTATTCATGTAGACCGTATTGCCCCCAGGAATGAAATGGTAACATAGGCTGCTTGTATGGTCGCTGGTAAACAGCCTAAGAAATAAAAAGTCCGTATTTTACCTGAAGTGCCATAGCGAGGAAAGGAAATATCCTTTACTAGAATTTCCTTTTTATATGTGAATCTCCCTTTTACCCATAATAATCTCCTCCAAAAGTCATATAGAAATGAGTCAGAGAAAGTTATATTTTGCCTGAGATGAGATAAGTTTAGAGGCTAGCAGGGGAGAAGCGTTGCCCCAATGTTCCTCTTTCAGATATGGTCTCTGTCTCTAAAGAATTCTATGAATCACTCTATATGATCTCGTCATCATTCTGCACGAGCTGTTGACTTCCATTTGTTATCTTCAGCCCTATTCTTGTCATCTCCTCCCTGTTAATAAACTCTATGGTCCATGGGCAACACAAGATTGTAAGTCACACAACTATTTTAAAGTCAGCACGAGGATATGAAGGCAAACAGGGACATTCTTTTTTCTTTAACGCAGAAGAGTTGATGTCCCTCTGATGACACAATACGTTCTGCAATCGTCCCGGATGGCCTTTTATGTAACTGAGGAACTCCTTGGCCTTGTGCATATTATGTAAAAACTAATGATTAGAAGTATGTGTCAATCCCGGACTAGTTTTCTTCATATTACTTCAAGTGGGAAAGGCAGGGATGACACCAAACACGGTCACAATTATAGATAGTGTGGGGATAGTTTACATTCCTTATGTCCTTTGAGATTGATGGCAGCACATCACTGTTCAATGTTGCAATTGTCTGATGCAGTCAACTCCCACAGAAACAGTCTATGGATTAAACATATTAAAGGGACATGGGGTCCTTAAATATGCATAACAGTATTTAGATGTGAATTGGTGATAATGTCAGTTAACATTAACTTTTGCATACATTGAAGTTGGACAGAATGAGAAATGTGCGCAGCTACTGTGAACTTTGCGGTGAAGACTGTGGTAGAAGGGATCGAAAGAGGCTCTTGGCTGGGGTGTACACACATCCTACGCAAGCCACAGTACCTCTTGAAGAAAATTTGCATATTCCTCAAATTTATTAAGTTTTATTAAGTTCTGGAACACAAAAAGTTTTATTTCAAAAAGGTAGGTAGATCAGTGACGGTAGGTTTCCTTTAAGGAAAATTAAACTACTGTTATTCAAATTTATTCCGCTTCTCTTGGATCTCTCTTTAAATGTGACATGCCAAGGACGCGGTATTCAAGAAAGAGTTATAAACAAGCAGCCCGGAGTGCAGGGACGCGATGTCCGGCGCTCTGGGGTGTTAATTATTCACACCTCTTGCCACCTCCATCTCCCATGTTCAGAGACAGAGGTATTTTTTAAACAGGAGCATGAGTCACACGTCCCTAACATCACCGGCCCCCTGCCACACACACCTGTCCCCTACCTCTTACCCGTCTCGTGATGTACGCTTAGGTGTACTGTCATGTGAGAGGCATGAATAATTAACAGCCCGGAGCGCCGGACATTGTGTCCCGTACTACTGGCTGCTTTTTATAACTCTTTTTTTTACAGAGATCCCGACGTGTCAGGATTAAAGAAGATCAGCACCAGGACTCTGGAGAAGAGGACTATAGGTGATTATGTGTAGTTTAATTTTAAAAAAGTTTAATGGTTTTCTTTATAGTTTACGATATTATTAACTGCTATAAAAAAGACTATACAAATAACACTCAGAAGATACAAGAAACACAATTAGAAGCAAACAAATGTCACTAAAAGCACAAAACAGCAACACTGTAGAAGCAAACCAGCAACACTAATAGTGAAGTGCTGCCCACCACGAGAGGAAGAGCTATCACCACCTCGAAGAGGAAGTGCTAATCACCAGCCACGGGATGTAACCAGTAGGAAGTGCCTATCACCACCACGAGAGGATAGGTGCTATCCACCTACGGAGTGACACCCACGAGAGGAAGTGCTATCACCACCACGAGAGGAAGTGCTATCACCACCACGAGAGGAAGTGCTATCACCACCACGAGAGGAAGTGCAACCCCAATTGCATCACACCACGAGAGGAAGTGTATTCCACCACAGAGAGGAAGTGCTATACCATCCACTAGAGGAAGGATGCTATCACCTCCACGAGAGTAAGTTGCTTCACATCCGCAGAGAAGTGCTATTCACCACCACGAGGAGTGTCCCAAAGGAAGTGCTATCACCACCACGAAGAGTGTCTATCACCACCACGAGAGGAAGTGTCTATCAACCACCACGAGAAGACCTTCCTCTCGTGGTGGTGATAGCACTTCCTCTCGTGGTGGTGATAGCTCTTCCTCTCGTGGTGGTGGCAGCACTTCTACTATTAGTGTTGCTGGTTTTGCTTCTATCAGTGTTGCTGTTGATGCTTTTAGTGACATTTGTGTTGCTTCTACTTGTGTTTCTGTATCTTCTGAAGTGTTTATTTTGTATTAGTCTTTATAGCAGTAATAATAGTGTAAACTATAAAGAAAACCATTAAACTTTTTAAAATTAAACTGCAGATATTCACCTATAGTCCTCTTCTCCAGGGTCCCGGTGAAGATCTTCTTTAATCTTGGCATGTCGGGATCTCTGTAAAAAAAAGAGTTCTAAAAAGCATCCCCTAATGTCCGATGATCTGGGCTGTTAATTATTCACGCCTCTCGCATGACATAAACCATGTTAAAGGAATGCATCACGCGAGTGGAGTGATCTCAAGCCTCTTGCGTGATAGATACCTCTGTCTCTGAGCACAGGAAAGGGAGGTGGCAAGTGTCGTGAATAATTAACAGCCCAGAGCGCCGGACATCGCGTCCCTGCACTCCGGGCTGCTTTTTATAACTCTTCTTTAACAGCGATTCTGCCACGTCAAGATTAAAGAAGATCCAGGAGAAGAGGAGCAAATGTGAATAACTGTAGTTTAATTTTCCTTAAAGGAAACCTACCATCACTGATCTCCCTACGAAGGTAGATCCAGTGACAGGATCCAGTGACAGGAAGTAGTGTAGCCTATTGTTTTATTGTTATAAAACATTTTAGGGCACATTTACTTACCCGGTCCTGTCGCGATCCCTGAGGTATTTGGTCCCACGAGGATGAAGTCCGGCGCGATACACTAAGATCGTGGGCTCTGCATGTGTCGCTTCCCCGCTCAGGTCCACCGGAGTTCACCTTCTTCCCAGTGTATGTGAGTTCCTGTCTTGCGACACAATTTGAATTTTAAATCCCACGCTTAGTCCGAATCAGTCGGGTTGTCCGACGCCCACGTCCCCCAATTTGTGTCGCATGAAAGTCGGCACGAGTGCGCCAAAATCCAATGCGCAAAAAAACCCTTTCAAATGCTGCACAAATCGGAAATGGTCGGGAAACCCGATGGAAATGCGGTGTGTGGACCCTTAGTAAATGTGCCCCTTTGTGTCCCAGAACTTAATAAAACGTAATAAATTTAAGGTATATGCAATTTTTGCTACTGGGGTGTGAAGCAGTCTTTACCGCGCAACTTGCAGCACCTGCACAGAGAAGTCGGAGTTCTGCGCATCTTCGATGTATGCAATTAAAAAAAAGTTAATGTACTGACATATTAACACCAATTCACATTTAAATACTGTATGCATATTTAGACCCATGTCTCCTTTTACATATGTTTAATACATAAGACTGTTCTGTGGATGGACTGCAGACAGACAATTGCAACATTGTAACAGTGATGTCTCCATCAATCTCAAATGACATAAGGAATGTAACTATCCCCACAGCATCTATAATTGTGACCTGGTTTGGTTGTCATCCTGCTTTCCCACTTGAAGTATATGAAGAAAACTAGTCAGGGATTTGACACATACTTCTAGACATTAGTTTTTACATAATATGCACAAGGCCAAGGAGTTCTCAAGTTACATAAAAGGCACCCGGACAGATTGCAGAAACGTATTGTGTCACTCAGAGGGACATCAACTCTTCTGCTTAAAAGAAAATGTCCCTGTTTGCTTCATATCCTCTGCTGACTTTTAAAATAGTTGTGTGACTTACAATATGTGTTGCCATGGACATAGAGTTATATTAATAGGGAGGAGATAGAAAGATAGGAGGAAGATAACAAATGGAAAGTCCATACAGCTCCGTGCAGAAAATAAGTGACGAGATACATATAGATAGATTCATAGAATTCCTTTAGACAGAGACCAATATCTGAAAAGGGAACATTGGGGCACGCTTCCCCTGTAGCCTCTAAACTTATCTCATCTCAGGCAAAATATAACTCTTCTCTGCTCATTTCTATATGACTTTGGAGGAGATTTATTATGGGTAAACAAGGGAGATTTCACATATAAAAGAGGAAATTCTAGAAAGGATATTTCCTTTCCTCCTTCATGGCACTTCAGTAAAATACGGACTTCTTTATTTCTTAGGCTGTATTCGCACGACCATACAAGCAGCCTATGTTACCATTCATTCCTGGGGGCAATACGGTCATACATTGAATAGCCGTATTTGTCACCGTACAGTGACGTATGTGAGCCGTATAGAAATACACGTCCTATTTTCTCACGTTCTTGCGGCCGTATGCCCCATTGAAGTCTATGGGAACATATAAAATACAGGTGTCATACGTTGTAGCTACCGTATGTAGGTTTTGTATCTAGGAAGACTAGGAGCTAAACAGATACAGTACGAATACAATGACCTGCGGTGCAATACATGCGCATACGGCTGAAAAACATCACATATATATGGGCTCATATGGCACCGAAATACAAAACTTGAGAAATCATACATTCACGCGAATGCAGTCTAAAAAGCATTACAAAAAGTTTTCTAAGAAATCCCATGGGTTTCGAGCTCTGCACTTTTAGTTAGTAGGTATAAAACAATGCACGTGAACACACATACCGTATATACTTGTGTATAAGCCGACCCAAGTATAAGCCGAGGCCCCTAATTTTACCACAAAAACCTGGTAAAACCTATATATTTTTTACTCGAGTATAAGCCGAGTTTGGGTTTTCATCACATTTTTTAGTGCTGAAAAACTAGGCTTATACTCGAGTATATAAGGTATTTATAATAAAAAGTCTCTAATAGGAGAATGCTAGAGTTCTCTTGCATAACCATACATAATATAAGGCATATTACACCTTCAATATATTCCTATGCATACCCCACATGAACCTTTTAGCACTAAGACCCCAACAAATACAATCATCTTAGATATTTGGGATATGACACATCTGTTATCTGTATATACCGTGGGTCAAAGCAGTAAGGCAGGTGAACTTCATTAGGAAGCTAAGACACTATCCGAGGGTGCTAATAGTATAATGAGGTAAGATCTGGTGACAGGTTCCCTTTAAGAAAGTTCTTTGATGAGGACTGATACATTGCACATGGAAACAAAGATATTAAAGGTTATTTTCTAAAATATCCTTTCAGGTTCAGTCTTTGTATCTCCTTAGATTGTGTATTATATGGTTTATTTATGGTGCTGTCTTCTGAGGCTAAAGCACTGACTCATATATTCTTCTCTGTAACATTATCAGATTTTTTCTTCACCCATGTCAGACGCAGAGCATGTGCACAACTTATGAAGAAATAACAGCTGATGAGTTGCATTGTTGTGTAAAACTCTCCCTGGCAACAGCAGTAAGATTTAATAATATATATAGGGGTTCACCAGGTTACGTACAAGATAGGTTCTGTAGGTTCTTAAGTTGAATGTTGGGTTGTCATAAGAACCAGGATTAACAATAAGGTTTCTTTGCAGACACCTTTGATAACTATTTTAGCTCTTTATTGTAGCCTGAGGCTAAAATTATATATATACACACTATTTTTGGGAGCAAACTAAAATAAAATATGTGACTAAGGACAAGACATTGGGGCACATTTACTTACCCGGTCCCTTGGAGTTCCCGAAAGTGCATTGTCCGTCCGGAATGCACGGTGTCGCGATTCACTAAGATTGTGCGCCCGATATCCTTCATGTGTCGCTTCCCCTCTCATGTCCGCAAAATTCACCATCTTCTTCCTGGTGCATGTAAGTGCTTAGCTTGCGACACAATTTTAAAGTTAAATCCCGTGGTTTGTCCGAATCCGTCGGATTGTCCGACGGCCCGCCCCCCGATTTCTGTCGCATGAAAGCCGGCGCGATTGCGCCAAAGTCAGATCGCGTGTGCCAAAACCCCCTTTTAAACCCCTGTCCCGGCGCAAAATGGAAATCATCGGGATGTCTGACGAAAGTGCGGTCCGCGAGGCCCTTAGTAAATGAGCCCCATTAATATATGTCCCACTGTATTTTGTATACACTGTATAGATATTCTACTTAGCTTCAAACTGATACAGTTTATATCTACCCTGATAGATTGTATCATTCCTCCTAGACAAGCTGCTTTTTAAATAGTTGCAGTATATAGTTGTGGAAACTCAGCTAGCATCTGCAAATAGAAAAAACCTACAAGAGATGTAGGTATAACTAATTACAGGTTAGTTCTGTGTCTGTAGAGAGACCTGTGATCACAGCAGCCTCAGCACTGACCCTCAGCACATTCTGCATGTAGAGGAGTTAGCAATCTCATTATTATCTATCAGACCTGTAGATGATGATTGAAGGGGTTTGCCCATGAAAGAAATTTCGCAAATTTCAATCCCCTAGTGATGTTTTCACAATAAAGATAATTTTTAATCCTTTACTTTACAATTTTACTCAGTTTTAATGCTGTTTTATCTCCTAAGCAGACACTTGATCCCTGTGGTGCTGTGAAATGCTGTGTGCTGACAATGTGCATAGATTATCAGGGTACAAGGTTTATATACACTTTTATTTTTCTTCTGAACATTGTACTACTGTAGTATCTGACACATAGAAAAAAAGATGTGACAGATCAGAGATGAGATGATGAGATCCATGAGATGCATGTTACACAGGACACAGTCAGCTCTGCTATATCTCTGCTCTATCACACTATCCCAGTCTTTGGATAAAGAACGTATCTGGTGGTAGCTTGTAGCTCTCCTCTCTCTGCTGCTGATGTTTGCCGGCAGGAAGTCAGTGTGTATCAGTGTGAGCTCATCTTGGAATGTAGGGGAGGGGGCCGCTGCAGGGACAGAGAACAGCTCAGCTCTCCCCAGCAACAGGCAAGATGACTGCTAACCCTAAAGTCAAAACATACAGAGCCGGGAACCATGGGCAACTGAAATTGTGTACAACAGGACTGATAGAGACAGGCTGGAATTATATTTGTACAATGCTGTATTTTTGTTAATAACAGTGAATTAGAGAATTTGTTATTTTGTTATCCTGATTATATACCCGTATGAACACTGGGGAATTCTTCATTCTTTTTTTTGTTTGTGTATCAAATTAAAAAAAAAAAACCTTCAATGGGTATTTAATTCATTGCTCATCTGTGTTCACCATTGGAGCACACACTTTGGTTCCATTCTCCAAATAAGATCATATTGGGCATCATATAGCTTGTATACCGGAATGTGTGTCAGCATCATTTTGCCTATATTTACTTTAGCGGAGGATACACTTCCACTTCTGTTTCCTGTCTGTATGCTGAATGAAAAGAAATAAAGTGAAAGAGAATCACGTACAAGCAGCATGACTTAACTTGTCTCAATTTACATTAAAAAAATGTCTACAAAGAAGTCTATCAGCACCACTACCCTATCAACCCACTGACACTGCTAGATTCCATTAAAGTTAGCTTAAAGGGGTTGGCCACGTTACCTCATGTTTTTTGTAATGTGTGTAGAAGTCTAGGTCATATGCAAATAAGTTTCCCAGGATGGGACAAGGAAAACTACGCCTCTTTTTTCTGCCTTGTAAGGCAGCTCCATTAACATCAAGCATGACTTTCAGGAAGCCTAATGTCAGATGTAAAATTAAAGAGAAACCAGTATATGTATTCCAGAAGGAACAGATTCCCAACTATAGACAGCAGTGTTTCGACCTGGTTGTGAATCTTCAGTACAGAGTAGAGCACTGGTTTAGCTGAGTGACAAGGATCAGAGAGTCAGAGTGGGGGCCAAGATATTAGGTAATTTAGTAATAAACATCTAGTAAAAGTTCTGCTCCGCTTTGTTGATACATAAAGTGAAGCCTCCTGTCGTTTACCTCATCAGCCAGAGATTCCTGACCATAAAATTGCCGCAGATGGAAGGTCATGTGATCTCTAACTGTCCATGAGCAATCGCCCTGCCGGGACCTTTTGATAGAATTCATGAATGATTTCCAAGGAGACCAGCTTTTTGGAAAGTTTCTATTGAAAAGGGCACCTATATTTTCAAGCCGACATAACTAAGAAACTTTGTTTACCCAAAGAGTTGGTGAGAGGGGTTGTAAGGACGGCCAATGCTGGGGATCATGATTTTTGCCTTCAGGATTAATTGTAGAGGTTTATTGAATCTTCCTTGACGTTTGACGTTCCGAGGTTTTGGAAGAGATTTTCTCCGTCCAGTGGAGGGGAGTTACGGCATACAATCCCAGCACAAATGTCTGTATGTGACTCTTTCTCTCATACATCTCCAGCATAGATCTGAGATATGGACATTGTAGTGATGGAGGACCAGTGGAGTTCTGTATGACCTGCTAACTAATTTGTAGTGGGTCTCCTGTAGGGTAACACATCTGGACGGGCCTGAGAACTTGTGTGATATCTACGGAGAATGTAGTGTTCAATTCTTTTTCCCAAGCCTAAATATATTTTGGTGAAGACACAGAATCTTCTTCTACAATCAAACTGTATAGAGAGGATGCATGATTTTTTAGGGAGTGTTTAAGAGGTGATCAATTTTTAAAGCCAGGTGAGCTCCCACAAACAGTTATTCCTTTGCAGGAGATACTTAAAGGGGTTTTCCCACCAAACACGTTAGGCCCTATACTCATTGATGAGACCCCCACAGATCACAAGAACAGGGGGTCTGATGGGGTCCAATCTACCTCCGTCGGACCCCTCATCACTGAGACGCATTGCATCTCAAAGTCTGTATTTATGGAGTTCAGAAATCCAGAGACCTTCTCTCTGGCTCATTTTTCTGATACTCAATGGGGCTCATTTACTAAGTGTCCGTGGACCGCATTTTCGTCGGGTTTCCAGGCGATTTCCGGCACATTTAACAGGGTTTTTTGTCGCACGCGATCGGATTTTGGCGCAATCGCGCCGACTTTCATGCAACGCAAATCTGGGGGCGTGGCTGTCGGATAACCTAATGGATTCGGACTACAAGCAGGATTTAAAATTCAAATTGTGTTGCAAGACATGCACTAACAAGCACCGGGAAGAGGAAGGTGAATTCCGGCGGACTTTGATGTTGTTTGGCAAAATAGGCTGATAAGAACTGATCTAATTTCACTTTTTTAATGTTTATAAAGTGTTCTCCTACACAGGTTTTTACTCTTATGATTCTCTCTATTTCAGTATACATATATTCTTTCTTGCTTTACTTTTTTCTTAACTTTATCTACATATACAGAAAACTTTTATACAAGACCAAGTGTCATTGATATATAATTTCTGGTTTTATCTTAACTTTTAGGGTCATGTAATATATTATACATAACACTTGAGTCCTATAGCTTTATAGCTTTCTAGAATCTGCTATAAAAAAGCATGGAAAGAAGATGAAGTAAAATGTTCACATACTTCACCAATGAGGACGAGCTGCTCCCAATTGCATTAATGTGATAGCATCAGTTTAGGATCCCTGATTATATCTGCAAACAGATGGAGAGGGGGCATAATGAAATACAGAAGCCCACCAGCCATTTATCAACCATCTCCGACCTGCCACACTTTGTATTGAGCAGAGCAACAAACACAGAAAACGCAGTTAAGTGAGAGGCTTTAGTTTGGACGTCATGGTTTTCTTCCATTTTGTAATAAACTTACCATCTAATGGCATCCGTCTAAATGACATTTATTCAATAATTGCATATGTAATGTTTTACAAATACAGAACATCATCCTAACATGGCAAGTGTTCTTTACATGCGCCGGCCAAGACATGGCAGCTCTGCAGCGCAGAAGACATTGTATGTCTCCATATTCATTGGGAAGATGGATTAATCACATATTAACCTTGGGTCCTTAGGGGCACAGCCTCAAGAACACTTTGAGTGATGTGTCTGCTGACAGTCGTGTGATGGCACCATGGTAGGCGCGTGACAGTGACTTCCAGATGATGGTCATTCCAGTAGATAAGCTACGACCCGTCATTTGCTAATTCCTTCCAGAATGGTTCCTTATGGTACAGTGATTGCATTTTAATGTGAAGTATAATATATATGTCCTACAGTAGGATACTTGGTGCACCATGAGATTGTAAGGTATAAATTTCATCTATAACAAAACAAAATGATAAAACCTTCTAGTTTTACCGGAATGTGTAAAGTAAAGTTCTTATCATATATATATATTATATCTAACCATATACTAATATATTATAACCTGACAGAGAGATTATTCACTACAGGGCTTTTTGATCTTTGAATTATAGGTTGGACTTGATAGACTGAGGTCTTTATCCAGCCCCATCTATTATGATACTATGATACTATTGTAATGAATTTGGGGTAGAGAAATACCATAGATGGGGCAGTCAATGGTATTTATTTTTCCTTCTGTTCTTAGTTGTTGTTTTTTGGGTAATAGTGTAAATTGGATACTAGCATAGTGTCTGATATATACAGTATTGTTATAGAGGAATTGGTGCTATTTGGTGGGACAAGGGGTTCATTACAGTTCTCCTAACTTGCAGAAAACACTTTGGGTGGTCTGTCAGGTGATAGTGGGCATACAGGGCAATGTTGCTGTGCGTAAGTTGAAGAAAATTAGAAGCCATATCAATGCTAGAGATGGGTTCCTCTCCTGGACACATCCCCTATAGCTAGGTTACTTACAGCATGCTTTCTCGCCCAGCAAACTCTTCCCCCTCCACCAGCTTCCATAGAGTGCGGGCGCCAGATCTCTCACCAGCTTAAGGAAACATTGTGTGCAACTGCAATGATGTTCCCACCTTTCAGCGCTCATCAGGTGCCAAGCATGCCCTTCCTTGTCTGAGCCAAGGTTCGTAGCTAGTCTAGTCCTGCTGTATGGTGTATCTGCCTCTACTGACTATGCATGTTTGACCCTTGGCTTGTTCCATAAATCTGTTCCTGATCTGTGTTCCTCTGAGTACAACCCTGGCTTGTTTCTGATCCTGGGCTGCCTACCACAACCCTCTGTCTTTTACCTGACACTGCAGGTACACTGCCTGCCTTGACTTCATACTGACCTGGACTATTCACTTGCCTGAACCCCTGGTGCCACGCATCAGTGTCACAGTGCCCACTGGAACCACCACAAGAGGAATCACCTTGCAATCTCTCCACAGCAAAGTTCTTCTGTGTATATAAGTGAAAGGGTAAATACTGGAGAGATCCAGGGATAATGGGGCAGATTTACTTACCCGGTCCATTCGCGATCCAGCGGTGCGTTCTCTGCGCTGTATCCGGGTCCGGCCGGGATTTATTAAGGTAGTTCCTCCGCCGTCCACCAGGTTGCGCTACTGCGCTGAAAAGCATCGGAACGCACTGGAGTTCACCGAGCCGGGCTGAGTGAAGGTAAGTGCAAGCTCCGCGACAGATTTTTTTTTTTAAATGCGCCGGTTTTTATGAATCCGTTGGGTTTTCGTTCGGCCACGCCCCCCCGATTTCCGTCGTGTGCACGCCAGCGGCGATGCGCCACAATCCGATCGCGTGCGCCAAAATCCCGGGGCAATTCAGGGGAAATCGGCGCAAATCGGAAATATTTGGGTAACACGTCGGGAAAACGCGAATCGGGCCCTTAGTAAATGACCCCCAATGTCTTTAGTGTGGGGCCCAATATCCAACCAGTAGGAGAGCACCATAGGTTGACAACCTGCTGCTTTTGACAGCCACCTTCTGTGATTGTGGTGGTTGGTGGTAAAATAGAAAAAAGCGCTAGCCATACTTTGAATGTCACATTTTGTAGTCCCAGTGACTGTCTTTTGGTTGGTATGGCTGTGGGTTATTATATATATTTGGCTATTATGTTTAATAAGACTGCCTCTAAAGTCAATCTAATTCTGTGATCTGCAAAAAAAAAATTGTGCATGTGGTTTGCTTAATGCGACTTGGAACGTGACCTGGTTTTGCAGATCGATTCACAGGAAAACTGGTGAAAATTCCATCTGAAATCTAGAGGACCTGCTATGCCAGTCTTAATAATTTCCCCCTACCATATACACTGTTAGATGTAGCAACAAAAAAAGAGAAAGGGGCTTATTTATCTTACGCCGCCTACCTGTAAATATTCTGCAATCTGAAAACATTCACTTTTAAAAGTTTGCTCGCTGCAGCTTGTGCACAGGCACTGGTCAGGAACGCTCCACGCCGGTCCACTCAGCAGCCGGCCTGGTCCCGTCACGACCCTCTACACTTCCGTGGTGGATATAGTCCCAATTGCCTGCCGTTCCCAGCATTTGCGATTATTTCAGGGCTACTACGCCAGTTTTCTGGCGTATAAACCCTGATAAATAACTGCCAAATATAGTAAAATTGTGGAGCCTCTGCTTTTAGATTAGTGTTGGGAACCCACAATTACCAAATGCAATCTGACCTCAACAATGTCAACACAACTGGGACCTGGTTTCAATATACAACATTACTATTGCACGAAAAATAGTTTATTATATAAAAAAAAACAAATAAATAATTTGACAAAATATACAGATATTTACAGCACAGCAAATATATGGATCCTTCCATTCTGCGGATCACTTATTAGAATATCAATATAACAATGTCGTTTCTAGATTTACTTATTTTATTTACTAAAAGCATCATTCACCTACAGACCACTAGGAGGTAGTAGGGTTAAAGGGGATTTCCAGGACAAAAGGATAGGTCATCAATAGTAAATCAATGAGAAGGGGGTCAGTGCACCTCCCAAAACCAAAAAAGGGTCTGACTATTCAGGGGAATGAGACCACCTTCTTGACTTCTGAGGAGTAATCTGCATTCAGTTTGCACCTTATGAAAACTGCAGGTAGTAATTTGTCAAAAGGCTTTGTTCGCTCTGAGCTTATTTGTTGTAGAAAATGAAAACTAATTTTATTACTTAGATAAATATAACTTAGCCTAAAAATATATCCACACTGAGAATTGAGAACTGTCAGCTTTATTGTTGGTAGAGTCTCCTTACAACAAGGTGATCTCCTAGTGACCGGCAGTAATTAGTGGTGCTAGTACAGTTTCTCTGCACTGCCTCCAGTGGTAAGATAAAGCATTACAAAATGACCATAAATAGGAATGTGCTATCTATGTAATTCATGGACTTACTAGTCCCCCAGCATGGGAGACACTCTTTCTAACCACTGGCTTGTATATCCTGCATACTAATAGCAGCCATATGTGCACATTGTACTAAGGCTTCTCTCTAAACGTAATGAACTACTAGCAAAGGAACGCAGCCCTGGTCACCATTATTTTCTTTTATTATTTTCAGTGATATTTTAGGGCTTCACAGCAGGAATCCTGATGATGAGAAGCCTGAAGAAGGATTTTAGCGGACTTCTTTTATTGTTGGTTGAGCCTTTTTCTTCTGGTTTCTCTTAGTTTTCTTTGCGGCAGGTTTTTTGGATTTGGTTGCAGGTTTCTGCACGCTCTTTTTACTTTCACTTGCTCCAGTCTCTGGTGATGGGGTTTTAGCTTTCTTGTCAAGGGCTTTGATAGCTTTCTTAAACCAGGCCTGCTTAGGATCAGCACATATATTTTTACCAATTTTTAGGGAAAATCTATGAAAAAAAAGAAAAAAGTACTGTAACTACATAAACTGAATGGGGCCTCCTTCCTGCATAAAAATATACATATTGCAATCATATATGCACATGCATTTCTATACCTACTATATATACATAAACACACATTTATACACTCACACACACATAGAGCAGATACACATCACATATACAGTACCATATACAGACATACAGCATATATACACACATACAGTACATACACACCATATACAACATATACACATCACAGATATACAGCATATATACATCACATATAAGTTATATACATATTATTGGGGAAGATTTACATACCCTGTCCTGTCGCGATCCTGCGGCGCATTGTCCGACTAGGATTCGGAACTGCCGTGATTCGCTTCTGCCCCGAGGTCCGCCGGAGTTCACCTTCTTCTTCCTGGTGCATGTAAGTGCTTGATCTTGCGACACAATCGGGTTTTTAAATACCGCGGTTTGTCCGAATCCGTGGGTTGCCCGATGGCCCGCCCCCCAATTTTTGTCGCACACGAGCCGGCATCGATGCGCCAAAATCCGATCGCGTGTGCAAAAATCCCAGGGCAATTCTGCGCACAGCGGAAATATTCGGGAAACCCGACGAAAGAGCGGTGTTCGGACCATTAGTAAATGAGTGTTTTACAATGATAATAATATATACATATAATGGGGCACATCCTCCATTCTTTATTAACAGGTCAGATGATGGGGCCCCCTAACACTGCAGGCCCCTTAGCGGATGCTATGGCAGCTAACACTGTAGTTACACCCCTCATGTAAAGCTTTTTTTTCATACATTACCAAAAAATACATCATTTTAATGCAAAATCAAGCAGTACATTTATCCTTTACTGTTCCTAACACAACCCTATTTCTTATGGTTGCCACTGAAACCAATCAAGGTTATTGGTCTCAACTATATTTTTGGGGGAGACTAAAGGGTTTTTATGGATTCACCGGAATAATCCTGGGGGATGGGGAAGGGAAAAGATATAGAAAATAAAATTTACTAACCCGGCTACAGGTCCCTGTTGCAACATTGCGGTCCCTCTATACATACTGGATTGGACATACCGGTGATCACAGGACCATTGCAGGTCATCGGTAAGTGGTGACGTGAGATTAGTGATTTCATTGCTGAATATTCCTGTTAAGCTACAAAAGTCGTGATCAGACTTCAAGTCCATTTGGGAGTGTAGATAAAAAGGCCGGGGGGTTGTGTTACTATATAGGGGTGCTGATTCAGGGTAAGTAAATAAATTTATATATAACTTATTTTTTCATCGCCTTCAAGTCTAGGCCCCCAAGTGTTTCTTTTGACCTAAAGTACAGATTTAACCCTTATAGCTGAACTTTCGTTTATTAAACTTTAATCAATTTTGTCTTAATCATTCCGATGAGGATACTTACAGAACTGCATGGATAGGGATGTTTTTTATTTCGTAACTTTGCAGGATTTTAGGATTCACCGGTTTCGTTTGCACTTCTAAGCAGGTGTATACGTCTTTAAAATCAAATCCTAGTCCTAAAATATAATAATGAATAAATAAATTAAATTATTGTTACTGGTGAATAGTTTTGCATTACATACTCATCCGAAAATACATTCCAAAACAATGGGGGGAATATTTTTGTAGTCAGGACATTTGTGTGTTTCTTTTTTTGTTTTTTTCCAGGCGTTTTTTGGGCTGGTCTAATTTATCTTAGAGGGTGAAATATTGGAGTTTGAGTTTTATGATTTTTACTACTTTTTTTTTTTAAAGTTGCAGAGTTTTTAAAGAGTCTTGAGTTTTCTACTATACTTTTCTATTGCTTACACCTGCTCAGGACTGGAGTTTTGTGCATAAAAAATGACTTTTTACCACGATTTTGCAGACATTTGTGACCTTTCCATACATCCATATCTGGATTTTTCAGATTCGTTAGGTGCAACACTTAGGAAAATTGTTGTGGCAAATTTAGCTCGAGCTTAGCTTGCCACATTCTAGCTATTTCTGATTTCTGGAGATTTTAGTAGTCTTATACCCATTGGTACAGAGCTTTTCCACATGACAAGCAATCACAATCTCCAAGTGAGACACAGTGGGGCATTTATCAATTTTGGCGCAGAGTCCATGTTTTTGGCGCACATATCATGCTATAATTTACACTTGCACCAAAGTCAAATGCACCAAAAACAGACCACATATAAAAAAAAGAAAAAGAAAAATAATAATATAAAAATAATTTTTAAAAAACTAAGATAAATAACCCCCAATAAGTCAGACTGGTTCCTATATACAGTACACAACTATTAGAAGGTGCTTCCTTGCAGGTATGGAGAACTATAGGCCAAGGAATATGTAAATGAGAATATAACATATACCATATAACCTCTTTCCCAGACATGAGTTTTGCTCAGATAAAAAAGAAAGAAGTCTGAAACAGCGACTGTCTGCAGATGGAAGTGGTTTGAGTCATATCACAAGACTTCTTGAATGTCTGGGCAGTGAATTATAGGGAGTAACTTTCTGAAAGGTAACATTTTCTGAACCCATTTACATATATTCAAGCAACATTTTGAACATTTTGAATTTCTTTTCCTTTTGCAATCTATTTGTAAACTTCTCATTTCTGCATTTTCTTCATCACAAGTTGACACTTTTTATAGACTCCCCAAGTCATGTGTGTAGCTCCCAGACCCGCAAGTGACAATTTCCATGTGTAATGGAATAGCATATGGCAGGACGCAAGCCTTTGATGGCTCAGGATTGTATGACTATTACTCATCTACTACTGGAGCCCACTTATGTGTCATTTATAATTATGGTGGGCTGCAAATGTTCCATGTACAACTGGTTGGAGACTATAGAAGTAACTATGCTAAATGAAGGAGTAGCCTGCCTTTTTAGGCATCATGTAATATTATGTATGTAATAATGTCCCTCCGTTCTCAGCTAGAGATCCCCAGAGGTCACATGGATTACTGAGTATAAAGGTAGAGTCTTAACCTTGCCTTGAGTGCTCCGATGTAGCACTGGTGGTATAAGAATCCTGCAAGAGAAGCAATGAGGCTGTGGAGCTTGAAGTCCCTCCCATGAAGATCCATACTCTTTTTACTGTATTCATAAATATGTTTTGCTGTTTGAACCAAGCCAGTGATCTATTCGTTTTCATCCACAATTGCCCAAGCACTACTTATTCAACTGAAAATATGGATCCATTATGGGAAATAATTGTTCTTAAAATTTTTACATATTGATTACTATACAAGCTGTTGCCTTATACGATATAGTCTGGGGCAGTGATGGAGGACCTTTTAGAAACCGAGTGCCCAAACTACAAACAAAAGTTTCCTTCTCTGTGACAGTTTTCAATTGTGTCACCATCCTGATGACATACAGTAGAAAGAAATGGAGAAATTGTAGTTTCCCTCCAGGATGCCAAGAACAGATAGAATCACGGGGACAGTAGTGGGGGCACCAATATGAATCCAGCTTAGTTTACACCTCATTGTGCCTCCAGCATTTCCAAGCAACCAAGGATGAACACGACACATCCTCGGCTGCTAAGTCTGTAGCAGGAAGCCTTGAGTCCTGTCTGGCGACCTCTGTGCTGGGGTGACAGCCTGGGTTGCCACAGACAGGGCTCCGACTTCCACCTTTGGCACCCGTGCCATTGGTTTGCCACCACTGGTCTAGATTATACAGCCTCCACTATATATATGTCACCATCAACAAAAATTGTATATGCAAAGGAGTAAACTTGTGCAAGACAAGGAGGGGCTTTGGTTGCTTGCCACGTTCTAGCTATTTCTGATTTCAGGCGATTTTTGTAGTCATATACCCATTGGTACAGAGTCGTGCCATATGAAAAGCAATCAGAATCTTCAAGTGAGACACAGTGGGGCATTTATCAATTTTGTCCATGTTTATGGCACACATACCATGCTATAATTTACAGTGGGATGTTAGATTAGGTGCAAGGGGTTAATGAATTGGTGCATGATCAAAAAAGGTTTAGAGCTGTCTCAATAAACCAGCTTTTTGCAGCTCTGAGTTTGCGCCCAAATTTGTGCCAAAAACAGTGTTGGGAAACTATAAGAGCAGGAAAAGTGTCCTGATTTTAAAGTTGCACCCAAATTGTGCACCCATAAAAAGAAAATGTGTTAGTGTTGGAAAAGTACAAATACTGTACGCCGACACTTTATATATCAAGCACAACAGGCTCAAGGTCCCTCAAGGTCTTATATGTGGACCACAAATCATTTCCTCTATTCATTCCTCACATCAAGGCTCTCATAGGGATGAATGAAGAACCTGATGCTGTGTCAGCTTAGGAGTCAGTGGGGCTCATTTACTCAGGGAGCCGCGGCCGCACTTTCGTCGGGTTTCCCGAATTGGGGCTCATTTACTTACCCAGTCCATTTGGGATCCCGCGACACATTGTCCGACAAGGATTCGGGTTCTGCCGGGATTCACTAAGGTCGTGCGCCTGATATCCAGTAGGTGTTGCTGCTGCGCCGAGGTCTGACGGAGTTCACCCGCTTCTTCCCGGTGCATGTCTTGCGACACATTTGGTTTTTTAAATTCCACGGTTTTTCTGAATCCTTCGGGTTGTCCACCGGCCACGCCCCCCGATTTCTGTTGTGTAAAAGCCGTCACGAACGCACCAAAATCTGATCGTGTGTGCCAAAATCTCGGCCGAATTCGGCGCAAAACGGAAAAATTCGGGAAACCCGACGAAAGTGCGGCCGCGGAGCCCTTAGTAATTGAGCCCCACTGAGTCCTTCACAACTGTAAACCATAAACGTTAGTGAAACTTTACCAGTCTAATAAAATAATAAAGAAGGAAAACATGATTGAATCTAGGGACCTCTAACTAATGTGTCAGCTTGAGTCAGACACCTCTGGAGAGGGAGCTCCTCAACTACAGCAAGTGAGTCAGAGAACCGTGACATGACAGCGAGACACCACAAAGAGATTCCAGAAAGTGAAGCTTCGCCATGTAACATAAGTGTCTGTCATACACAAATATATTCTTCTCCTTTGCCAATTATCTGTCCAATATCATAATATACAATGCACAATAGTCCTGGTACAATACACAAAAGTCCACAGTAAAATACTTACAGGTCCTCTAAACACTAATCATAAGTCCCTTGTACACTAATCATAAGTCCCTTGTACACTAATCATAAGTCCCTTGTACACTAATCATAAGCCCCTTGTACACTAATCATAAGTACACAGTAAACTACTCAGGATACTCCAATACACGGCTTACATGTCTCCTATACACGGCTTATAATTCTGCGGTACACAAGGCTTACACGTCTCCTATACACTGCTTACAAGACTACTACTATGACACATTCACCTTTGCTTCTTCTACAGAATACTACATGGAGATCATTTATCTTAATCTTTTCTCTTTTTGTCTCTAATATTTGAAACTTATTTGTGGAAAATCATATTTGCACCAAAATGTGTGTCTTTTTCGCTTGCCTAGCTTTTTGAATTTTCCACTTTTGCACCTGAAATATCTTTAAAATCCAGATGTGAACGAATGAAAAAGTAGCAGCAACTTTTATGTGAACTATTAATAATTAGCCGCTATCAGCCACTAAGATAAATCAAACAAGTCCAAAAACCTGGAACAACCCAAAAAAAGACACACACAAATGTCCTGATTAAAGATAAATGTATATTCTATGTATATTCTAAGCACTTACCTTGACTTTCTATCACTAACAGTACTACTCCAATGCAGGTAAGAAGAAAGATATGACAGAACTTCATCTTTTAGTCTGATAGGAGAGATAGCGATGGACGGGACCCAGTAGCTGAATGAAATGAGATCTTCTATGTTCTGACTATTAATGTTTGGGTGGTAGAAGGAAGTGGGTTCTCCACATACAGGTATGAAAAGTTCCCCCTCCCATATGAAGCCCCTGAAAAGTGGAAATTTCTCATTAGCAGTGGACAATTACATGAAAGGTGTCAGTAGCCTCACTACAAGCTGCGGTTGTCATAGTGGAAACATCTCATCTTTACATTACTTCTCAGGTTAAAAGCTTCCTGTGAACACAGAAAGTATGAGTATGAGTATGAGTATGCTTTAGGTAACCACTTACAATAGAAAGTTTTGGTTGCCGTTCAGGCCCACATTTACTATTGCTTATGGGACCAGAGCTTGAAAAGGTGATAGGATCCATGGAAAGCCACGAATAGTCCATTCGTCATAATGTCAGGTTCAGCCGTGTGGAATCTGGATGAATAGGTGGAAAAATACAGCATCAGGTCAAGCACTGACCGCATAGTGGGATCAGAGTGAACTGGATAAGAATAGCTGCGGTGTAAAGCAATGGGGGGGGGGGGGCGGCATTAGCCTGATGCTGGTAAGTCTGGACATTGACTGGAAATGAATCCACATTGAAATCACGGTTTTCCGCCGGGTTTCCCAAATTTTTCCAGTTTGCTCCAAATTGCCCCGGGATTTTGGCGCACGTGATCGGATTGTAGCGCATCTGTGCCGGCTTTCACACGACAGAAATCTGGGGGCGTGGCCTTCGGAAAACCCGACGGATTCGGAAAAGCACCAGAATTAAAAAAACAATTTGTGTCGCAAAAATAGCACTCACATACACCGAGACGTAGGAGGTGAACTCCGGTGGACTTCAGCGCAGCAGCGACACCAGTGGACATCAGGCGCACGACCTTAGTCAATCCCAGCAGAACCCGAATCAGCGTCTGAGAACGCGCCGCTGGACCGCGACTGGACCGGGTAAGTGATTCTGCCCCATAAAGTGCATTCACTAAGATCGTGCGCCCGTTATCCTGCATGTATCGCTTCCCCGCTCAGGTCCGCCGGAGGTCACCATCTTTTTGTGGTGCATCTTTAACAAAGGGCTTGCGACACAAATTTAAAGTTAAATCCCCCACTCAGTCCGAATCAGTTGAACCATTTGTGTCGCATGGAAGTCAGCGCAGCTGCGCCACTAAAAAATACAATCGCAGCGCACCCACTGCTTAAATACTGCTGAAATACATTTACTTACCCGTCCCTTGTGCGATCCACACTGTGCATTTTTCGACGATCATGAACTCCAGCGTGATTCACTAAGATTGTGCGCCCGATTTCCTGCATGTATCGCTCCCCACTCAGGTCCGCCGGAGTTCACCATCTTCTTCCCGGGGCATGTAAGTGCTTGGGCTTGCAACACAAATTCAAATGTTAAATCCCGCTCTCAGTCCAAATCCATCAGATCGTCTGACGCCCGCCCCCCAATTTGTGACGCGTGAAAGCCTTTGCGCCAAAATTCGATCGCGTGGCCACAATCCCCTTTTGAATGCGGCGCAAAACTGTAATCGCTGGAATATACGACGTTTGTGCGGTCCGCGGACCCTTAGTAAAAGGGCCCCATTGACTTTAAAAGGGTCACTGTATTCCAATACAAAAACTGAATACAGGTGGTCCCAGACTGACAACTGGCTTACAGACGACCCCTAGTTACAGAAAGACCTCTCTGCCCACTGTGACTTCTGGTAAAGCTCTATGGATGTTGGTAATTTAAAGAACTGCTAAGTTCTTCTCTAGGTCCTGATGTCACATAAAACCAGCGTGGGACGCAGAGCAGCACATGGAGGAGATAAATCTGCAGAGTGGGGCAGGGAGAAGAGGAGACAGGATCTATTTAATTATATGCTCTGGTGTTCTCTAGTATTGGTTCTCAGCAGCAGTGAGGACTTCTCTCAACTGCACTCTCGATAACCGGCCTTCTGCCCCAATGATCAATTCCATCGGTTATGGTAGCGCTTACTGGACGTTGTCAGCAGGGTGCAGACCGCAATGTGGCTGCACTTAATGTACATGCTCAGTAATGAAGCTGTGAGTAGCAAGGAACTGGGAAAGAATGCCAGCATTTATCTCAGCACTGCTAGAGTGACCAGGAAAACAGGACTATGGAGTTGGAGTCAGTGACCATTTTGTTGGAACTGGAGTCGGAGTCAAGGTTCAGAAAATTGAGAAGTTGGAGTCCTAAGTTTGGCTTACCACAGCCCTGTCTGTAACTGCCCCTCTTGCTAGTTTTGTAGAATTCAGCAGAGTAAAATAATGTTTAGCAGCATAGGAGGGAACCTGACAGGACCAAAGTAAGTGAAAAAGAGGCACTTTGCTCTAAGAATACATTTTGCTTTTTTGTATTTATTTTTTACTATTCATTAAAGACAAATTTTTTTAAAATTTTAGTTTAAAAAAAAAAAAAAAGAAATTTAATAGATCAGTATCTTATTATTTTCCTTTTATCAGAATGGAGTTTTGAAATGTTAGGAGACTATGGTACTGGATAACTTATGACCTGAAAGAAAGCCAAACGTGACGCTCATATGATTAGAGAAGAGTCATCACTACAGTCTCTTCATTAGGGTCCTAGACATAGGACTGTCTCACAGGTCACAAAGTCACGGTACATCCTAGTGTTCCGCCATCACTTTATGTGTTTTGTATAATACTAGCCGTAACCATGATACCAGGCTATAGAATTCATGCTTAACCTCTTCCTTCCTCATTCCTCAAAATTTCATGAATCAAATTTTTGTGAATCATAAGAGCAGAATGTGAAGGATTCTCTGCAGGTCATCAGTTCTCCAGTGAGAAATTCTAAGAAAGTTTCAACATTTAACGAAGAAAGTAGGATAAAAGTGGGTACAATTATAAGTCCATTTATTATAATCGTTCAAAGGTCATGGTCATTACAAAAACAGTTGCAACAACAGTTCCACATAGGTCACTTTATCCAGGTATTAAGGATCAAGTTGTATGCAAGTCTCCCTTCCCTAGGAAAGTATTCACACTAGCTCTGCTGAAGAAGAAGGAAGCCATTGCAGAGTCTTACAAGATAATCCTAGAAACCATTTGATCCATATTTTCTGCTGATAAAAATGAATGATGAATTTGTCTTTTTGTTGGATACCTTCCTTTTTTAGGGGTTAGCAATTCCTATGGGGATCCAGAGCTGGCACCATATTGGTCCTATGTGACCAATATACTTTACAAACTTATCTTGGATATTTCATATTTCCTATGTGACCCCTACAATCAGGGCCGCCACTAGAAATTTTGGGGCCCTAACAGGATATTTTTTTGGCCCCCTGAATTATATACAGAGATGAGCAGACCATGCCCCCTCCATATATAGATATCCCCCAGCGCTTGCCCCCGCAGTATAAAGATATCCTCCAGTGCATGCCCCCTCCGTATATAGATATCTCCCAGCGCTTGCCCCCGCAGTATATATCTTTGGGATGTGGTGGAATGGGAGATTCGCATCATGGATGTGCAGCCGACAAATCTGCGGCAACTGTGTGATGCCATCATGTCAATATGGACCAAAATCTCTGAGGAGCTTCCAGCACCTTATTGAATCTATGCCACGAAGAATTGAGGCAGTTCTGAAGGCAAAAGGGACACCCCTCAGTGTATATAGTTAGCCCCCAGCACACACCCCTCAGTGTATATAGTTAGCCCCCAGCACACACCCCTCAGAGGTAAACTGCACCCAGTACAGACTGCACTTTTTTTGATAAATGTGGGCCATTGGATCATTTACTAAGGGCCCGAAATCAGCCCCATTGTGTATATATCAAGTTAACCTTTGTGTTTTGTAAACAAATGTTAACGCAATGTAATGAGGCAAATCTCCACTCCACAGATTATGGGCACATTTTATTAATAGTGAGGTACACAGCCCACTAAGTACAGAGTGCGCCGATTTTTGAAGACCAGTGCAACGGTTTTCATAATCTGCGCACCTTGTACACACCAAATGCACTTAAACTGAGTGCCCCATTATTTATTTGCTGCCCTTAGTTCATTTGGACTTTCCGTTGGACTTTCAACATAATGTGGCAATCGGTGGGAATCCACCAGAACCCCTTCTATGTAAACAAAGCAATATACAGCAGCTCAGCTATACCCCACCTAATAGCAGACCGATAAGTCACGTTCCAGAACGCCCAAGGCAGAAGCAATGCACAATCGAATGAAAAGTTTCCAGCGCAGACTTACAAACGGTCTAAAAGTTTCCTTATTCATGTATCAGCAAATGTACATTGGGTAAAAAAGCACAGAGAAAACGATCAACGCGTTTCGGGTAGCAAGCCTAAGGGCACCTTCCACCGTTTTTTGGTCCACCCTTACTAGCAATGTGTATACCCAATAAAGGGCCGGTGAGGGTAATTCATAGCCCCCAGCACACACCCCTCAGTGTATATAGATAGCCCCCAGCACACACCCCTCAGTGTATATAGTTAGCCCCCAGCACACACCCCTCAGTGTATATAGTTACCCCCAACCCACCCTCGTGTATATAGTTGCCCCACACCCCCCTCAGAGGTAAACTGCCCCCGTACAGACTGCACTTTTTTGATAAATGTGGGCCATGGGGATCATTTACTAAGGGCCCGAAATCAGCCCCATTGTGTATATATCAAGTTAACCTTTGTGTTTTGTAAACACAAATGTTAACGCAATGTAATGAGGCAAATCTCCACTCCACAGATTATGGGGCACATTTATTAATAGTGAGGTAAACAGCACACTAATGTACAGAGTGCGCCAGATTTTTGAAGACCAGTGCACGGTTTTCAATAATCTGGCGCACCTTGTACACACCAAATGCACTTAAACTGAGTGCACCATTATTTATTTGCTGCCCTTAGTTTAACATTTGGACTTTCGGTGGACTTCAACATAAATGTGGCAATCGGTGGGAATCGCACCAGAACCCCCTTCTATGTACAAAGCAAATATACATGTCAGCTCAGCTATACCCCACCTAATAGCAGACCGATAAGTCACGTTCCAGAACGCCCAAGGCAGAAGCAATGCACAATCGAACTGAAAAAGTTCCAGCGCAGACTTACAAACAGTCTAAAAGTTCCTTATTCATGTATCACAAATGTACATTGGGTAAAAAAGCACAGAGAAAACGATCAACGCGTTCGGGTAGCAAGCCTAAGGGCACCTTCCACCCGTTTTTTTTTGTTTTTTTAATGCATCCAAACGCAATTGGGAGGGGTTTTGTGCCAAAGCGCATATGCGTTTCCAATGAATTCATGGAAATGCAATGCGTTTTGGCCAAATCCCCTCCTCTGCGTTTTGGATGCGTTTAAAAACACTGTAAAAATGGCACGTGGGAAGGCGCCCTCAGTCATGATCCAACAAACTTATGAATAATACATTTAAATAAACTCCAAAACCTGGTCACATGACCTGGGAGGAGGAGAGTAGGAAGGTTATTTAATTAACCCCAAAGCAGCTAATCATTTACCCTCTTGCACCACACAATACCTATAACATAAGACATATAAAAAAAAGTAACACCTTTATTATAGTACAAAAATTGTACTCCTCTAAAGCTAAAATTAACATTACCAGTTTTTGTCTCAAAAGAGAAGCTCCACACCAGAACTTTTGGAGATTTAGCAGTGCAGATTCTAGACAATCAGAACATTGCAGTCTACTGTGGTGCCTGGAATTACAAGCAGCTAGTAGGAGGAATAATGTTACAGCAGCTCCCTGGTTCGTACAAGATAGATTCTGAGGTTTGTTCTTAGTTGATTTGTATGTCAGTCAGAACTGTATATTTTATAATTGCAACTCCAGCCAATTTTTTTTTGTGCTCTGTGACTTGGATTTTTAAAATGTTGGGTTTTCATAGAACAGAAGTCACCTAAAGCTTCATTACAGACACCTGTGATAACTGTACACAGCTGATCATTGTAGCCTAAGCTAAAGTACAGTAATTACCAACATCCAAGTCCGTTTGTAACTAGGGTTGTCTATACCGGGTGTTCTATGATAGGGACCGCCTGTATTTTGATCTAGTCAACTGGACACGGCTGTAATAATGTACAAAGATCATACCGGGTTCTGGCTGCATTTGGTGCCCAAAAAGTGATGACAGGTTCCCTAAGAGTCATTGCAAACTGTGGTAACGTTAGTCTGTGAAAATCTGAGTCACGCTCACAGTGTGTTAAACCTCCAACCTTCTCCCACATCTGACTTTTACTGTACAGAAAAGGCTTTGTCTACGCTGTATTCACACTGGGGGTTAGAAATGACATTATCTCAGTGATTGGGCTTATTCCAGATCTGAAAATAGCAATGAGAACTAAGTTGCCCTTGTGACGCCCACCATGTATTTCTGAGGCTGAAACAGGTAGTAGTTCAATAACGCTACAATACAGTATGATTTTGTCAGCTTGTCATGGAAACCATTTGCAAATGCATTGAAATACTCATCTCATTATCTACATCCCCAAGCTTTATGTTTGTTGGTGTATGTGCATATGTGATGTTGTGTGTATGTGTGCGAGCCTCCTATTTGGAAGTATCGAAAGAGGGACAAATGTTTTTCAGGTAGAAATGTTTTGCCCTAAGCCTGCATTTTGCTACACATACCCCCTCATCCTCACATTTTACCCACAAGCTCCTGTAATAATGTGGGCCCCCCCCCTACATTAGGTCCCCTTGATATTGTTGTGCCAGCAGCTCCCCTCATACTGTACGGACCCACCCGCAGACTTCCCTGATAAAGTGGCCTTTCACCAGTCCCTTCTCATATTGAGGCCCCCCAGAAGCTCCCCTTCATAATGTGCCCCCCCAGTAGCACACCCCCTCCTACTCTTTCCCCAGCAGATCCACTTCAAACTGTACCCCCCTGCAGTGCAGCTGCCCCTTGATACTTTGCCCTCCCAGCATCTCTCCTTCACACTGTGGCCCTGCAAGAAGGTCCCCTTTCATATTGTCCCCCCAGAAGCCCCCCATCATAATGTGCCCTCCCAGTAGCACCCCCCCTCCTACTTTCCCCCAGCAGATCCACTTCATACTGTACCCCCCCTGCAGCTCCCCTTTATACTTTGCCTCCCCAGCATCTCTCCTTCACACTGTGCCCCTGCAAGAAGGTCCCCTTCATATTGTGCCCTCCAGAAGCTCCTTTCAGAATGTACCCTCCAGTAGCACCCCCTCCTACTCTTCCCCATGCTCTCCAAGCTCCCCTTTATACTGTGGCCCTGCAAGCAGTATCCCTTATTACGTCCCCCCAGTAGCTTCCTATAATTTGTGCCGTGCCCCAGTAGCTCCCTTTCAACTATGCCCCCTGGCAACGTCCCTTTAATACTATCCCCACCGCCCTTCGTACTATGCACCCCCCTCAGCAACAGTCCACCCCCTTGTTCCAGACCTCTCTACCCACCACCCGTGCCAGACCCCCCCTCCACCCCGCCACCAACCCCTTTCTCCGCCCCAGACCCTGTTCCTCGTCCACCACCCGACCCTCTGTCCCCCTTTCCACAGATCTCCTCTCTTCCTCTGCCAGACCCCTGCGCCTCTCGCTGGCAGACCCCGGCCTCCTCCTCGCGCAAACCCCGCTGGCCTCCTTCGCAGACCATTTCGACTCCACCAGACCCCTTCCCGTACTCTCGCTCCACCAGCCCCCTGTCCTCTTGGCCAACCCGATGTCGGTCGCCTCCAAAACCCTCCCTCAGGTAGGAGGGAGGGGGTGGTGGCTAAGGGAAGGCACAGTATGAAGGACTATCGACGACTACACCAGGGCCTTGGGGGTAGGAAGGCACGACTGCTGACCCTGTGCCTGCACGTTCAGGTAAGAAAAACTATGCCAGTGGTGTAATTTGCAAAACAGCCACGCGCCCGACGGATACAAGAGGCCGGAAACCTCAGTACCCGCAGGAACCGGGGTGGTGGCCATCATATGCTGGGCGTATGATATTCCCCAATGTGTCCATCAACTTTTCTTTCTCCGGGACAGAAGCCTTTCTCAAGGCTCCACGAGAGCCAAAATGTTGCTGGACATGCTGGTAAATAAAAAAACACTGACTTGTGCGCTATTTTATTTGTATCTGGATAAACTTTTAGTCTTAATTCTGGTACACCTGACCAGTATCAGTGCTGCTTTTCCTTTTCTACAAGAAATATAAAAGATATAGCCGCAGTATAGATGCAGTGGGCAAATTTACTTACCCCGCCGAGTCGCGACCCCCGATCCGGACTCCTCTGACAATGATGCACTGTGCCGCGATTCACTAAGATTGTGCACCCTATATCCGGCATGTGTCCGCCTCTTCCCCGCTCAGGTCCGCCGGAGTTCACCTCTCCTTCCTGGTGCATGTAAGTGCTGACTTGCGACACAAATAATGTAAAATCCTGTCTTAGTCCGAATCCGGCGATCTGTGTGGCACAATCCCTCCGCGTGATCCCTGAAAAATCAGGAAACCCGACGAAAATGCGGGCCGCGTAAACCCTTAGAAATAACCCCAAATGCATACATAGTATGGCACCTGGGCAAAATGAGAGAGTAATATATATATATATATTATTGTCGATTTTTCGACAATTTATACAGTAATAATTTAAAATTTAAAGTATATCAATCTTATTAAATTTGTTGTATGATCAAAGAAATCCCGAACAGAGAGAGAGAGGTTATTATCAAACTTTAAATGCATCAAAATATATTTGGATCCTCTCCATGTATTCCAGAGTCCGAGTCAGATTCTTCTGACCTCCATCACCATCGAGAACATGTCCGTGACTACAACAACAATTGTGCAATTTGCCATGTCTTGAGACAAAACTCAAACCGCATTCTTTATAACCTGCCAATCCCACAAGCCACTTGGACAAAGCCACACAGGCCACCGAAGCTACTGATGTTGGTTGCCAAGTAGGAAAAGCGCAACAGAGCCTGCAAACGATTCTTCATGGGAGCTTCTTCCACCTGAACCTGGTTATAACATAAAGATAGTGTAAAAGTTTCTGTTAAAGTTGTTTTTAATAACTTTATAAGAGTGAATATGATTTACACTTATATACTGTAGTTGCACTTTTATGACCAAAGACCAGTATGACTCCTTTTATGACCAGTTAAGTTCAATTTAATGCAAATTTGTGGTGTGGACATTGTTATTTATATAATACACATAATGAATATATTTTTTCACAAATAAAAACATATGACATTTTACAGTTTAGTAAAAAAGTATAACACCATTGGGAAACTGCAATAACAAACAAATGAACATATTCACAGAACCAAAGTGGTGAAAACTTGTAGGTTGACAAAATGTGGCATTGAACATTACAACGGGCTCTGGATAACAAGTAATTGAAGGGATTTCCCACGAAAAAAGTTAGCCCTACCACAAAATCCCAAACTCTTCTCACATACCTTCTAAGTTTCTCCGAATTCTCACGCATCAACGGACCAAAGTTTTATTTTACATCATATAGGCATTTCGAAGATTATAAATCTAAGGCGTTTCAAAGACAAAAAGAACCCTACAAAACCAATATAGGTATCTACGTAATGCCAACACACTAAATGAGTACAAAACACCGGAGAAAAGCTATGGGGCACATTTACTAGGGTCCGCAGCTGCGAATCCGTCGGGTTTTTTCCGAATATTTCCGCTTTGCACTGTATTTCACACGGATTGTGGCACCGCGTCGATTCACGCGACAGAACCAGGGGGCGTGGCCACCGGACAACCTGAAGGATTCGGAATTTAAAAAGCCATTTGTGCAAGATCAAGCACTCACATACACCAGAAAAAAGCAGGTGAACTCGCGGTCCTCGGCGCAGCAGCGACACCTGGTGAATATCGGCGCACGGACCTTAGTGAATCCCGCAGAACCCGAACTCACGTCGAAGAACCCGCCGATGGATCGACCTGGACCGGGTAAGTAAATGTGCCCAATGTGTTATGGCAAACCAGAATAAGGAAGTTTATTTAAAGAGATACAAAAAAAAACACACCCACGGACAATAATAAAAACAATAAAACGCCGAAGTACATCCAAACACAAGTTGCTTTAAATGAAGTATAGCAGACAAAACACCCTCCTGTAAGGTCAAATGTGACCCTCACCATCCCAGGTGATTATATATTGTAAACATATTCACACTGTAAAGAGAACCGCTGAGATTAAAATGTACTGACAAGCCAAGGGTAAAGCATCAGATACTAGGTAAATAATGAGACCTGGCAAGAAGATATACAAAAACGACAATAATGAATTAAAATCTTTATACGTTACAAATAAGGCAGCGGTAATACGGTCACAAAAAAGAAGGATCACACAGCATCATTCAGGATGGTGGAGGTACAGGAGATGTGGGACACCAAATCTAAAGGCATTTTATGGTCTGGAATATCTGAGGGCTCCCAACTGTCTTGATTTGGCATTACTGTCCCCGGTTTTCATCTCTGTCCCGCCTCCCAGTTGGTTGGGAGAGTGTCCGGATATTCCTGAGGTGTTCCCACCTCTGGGTCCTGACTACTCAGTTTTTCCCCAAACCACCAATTTGTGTTTTTAAATGCATCCAAAACGCAAGTGGGAGGGGTTTTTGCCAAAGCGCATATGCGTTTCCAATGAATTCATTGGAAATGCATATGCGTTTTGGCCAAATCCCCTCCTACTTGCGTTTTGGATGCGTTTAAAAACACTGCAAAAATGGCATGTGGGAAGGCGCCCTCAGTCATGATCCAACAAACTTATGAATAATACCATTTAAATAAAACTCCTAAACCTGGTCACATGACCTGGGAGGGAGGAGAGTAGGAAAGGTTATTTAATTAACCCCTAAAAGCTAATTCATTTACCTCTTGCACCACACAAATGACCTATAACATTAAGACATATAAAAAAAAGTAACACCTTTATTATAGTACAAAAATTGTACTCCTCTAAAGCTAAAAAGGTAACATTACCAGTTTTTGTCTCAAAAAGAGAAGCTCCACACCAGAACTTTTGGAGGAGATTTAGCAGTGCAGATTTCTAGACAATGCAGAACATTGCAGTCTACATGTGGTGCCTGGAATTACAAGCAGCTAGTAGGAGGAATAATGTTACAGGCAGTCCCTGGGTTACGTACAAGATAGATTCTGTAGGTTTGTTCTTAAGTTGAGTTTGTATGTAAGTCAGAACTGTATATTTTATAATTGCAACTCCAGCCAATTTTTTTTTTTTGTTCCCTGTGACAATTGGATTTTAAAAATGTTGGATTGTCATAAGAACCAGGATTAACAATAAAGCTTCATTACAGACACCTGTGATAACTGTTATAGCTGATTATTGTAGCCTAGGACTAAAGTACAATAATTTACCAACATCCAGAGGTCCGTTTGTAACTAGGGGTTGTCTATAAGTAGAGGACCGCCTGTATTTTGATCTAATATAACTGGACATGGCTGTAATAATGTACAAAGATCATACCGGGTTCTGGCTGCAGTTTGGTGTCTAAAAAGTGATGACAGTTTCCCCTTAAGACATTGCAAAACTGTTGTAAGACATTTAGTCTGTGAAATATCTGAGTCTCAAGTTGCGCCACACCACCCCAAAAATATGGTTACGGAAAAGTAGGGGCTAAATGCACCAAAAACACAAAAACCAATGCTGAAAGTTG
Organism: Engystomops pustulosus; assembly: GCA_019512145.1. Lineage (NCBI taxonomy): Eukaryota > Metazoa > Chordata > Amphibia > Anura > Leptodactylidae > Engystomops > Engystomops pustulosus. The sequence continues at coordinate 23,465,547 of CM033643.1, forward strand.
AAAATTTAAAATATGAAGAAATTTGGGGTGAAAGATATAAATAATCTCCCTCATAGCGTTGTCAATGTTCTGTATGTGTAGATGGAATATTCTTAGTAAACCTTTAATTGTTTATGCTGAATCACTTTATTGTTTGGATACAGATTCACTAGTGGCAATTGGATTTTATGCATCCTGCATATAAGTTCGTAGCAAAGGACAATGCACATAGGACATCAGTGTGCCCCTTTTTGGACAAACAAATTAACCCTTAAGACACATGTAGATATTCCAGTCACCTGCTATTGTTAGTAGCGCTATGCCCACCATTTCACCCATTCCTTTTTGTTATCCATATGCTCCTTCATGCACAACTTCACTTAATAAAATAGGCAAATTAGGTTGAGGTGTGGCTTTGCAGAGTACCTCAGGGCTCGAACATGAACCCAAAAATCCCAAAGCTAAGGAGGATATCATTGGTGCTCACCCGTGCCTCAGTGCACGCTAGCCTGGTGCCAGCTCACTGTTAATTGCCCAGTGCCATTTTCCCAGAAGGCTATTTAAACATGCCTCTCTCATCCACCCTGTTGGATCGGTCATGCTCGTGCCCAGAGAAGATTTGTCTGATGCCCTGCGCTATTGTATTTTGTGATTTCTGCGTGACCCCCGGTTCCCTTTCTGACTTCGCTCCTCCGCGGCTGCCCTGGACCAATTCCACATCCAACTAGATCCTGTGCTGACCGTCGGACCTCCTGCCTGTCCCCTGACTAAGAGATTGCCTTCCGCTCCTGTACCCTGCCAATGCGGACACGTCACACCTGTGGAACGGCCGGTGGTACCACGCCGCAGCAAGTCCAACCGGTTGCAGCGGGCTCTGGTTTGAAACTGGGTGCCACTGAGACTCCGGTTTCCAGGTGTCGGCTTGTGTCATCATCCCTAGTGGTTCAGAGGATCCACTGGTACTGTTAAATAGGGGTGAAAGTGTAGGTAGCATGAAATCTTGTTAGTCATATAAATCTGAGGGCTTTGTTAACAACCCCCCAAGCCCTCAGCCTCATTTGAATTAATTATAAAGTAACTTTTGGCACAGATGGAGCACGCCGGAAGGTAGGAAAGTGAAAGTAGCACAAAGGCAAGTTGGCCTTTATGTGCATAGCCCACATATCATAGCAGTTCACTTGGATAGTTAATTGTGGTGACAGCAGCCCTATGGCGGTTGCCCACAGTATGGATTATGAGCAAAAGGTGGGTTGGTCACACGACGAAAAAACCAAAACTAGATTCGGCCCATCACTGTCACTATTCTGTATCATATCCTTCTCGAAAAAAGACTGCAAAGGAAAACACATGTAGTGATGTTCTATCATTGTCTTTATACTGTACTTGAAAATGAATTATACGCCATATGGTGTCCGTTTCCTCCATGACTTGTCACGCTCTGTTATATTTTAGTGAAAACTGAAAAATTAAAACCGCTACAAAAAAAAACAAACTTGCTATGAGAGGACAAGGAAGCGGTTTTTTTTTACCAATTTCCAAAAAACCATTAGAGCACATGGTTCTTACCAAATAAAATCAGACCCCAAAAAAATTACAAAAAATTTTGTCAAAGCTTCAGCTATAAACGATTCTCTAGTCAGTGACATTTCCGAACCAGTTTAAATCCTTACATTATTATCAGAAAAACAGAGGGTCAGAGTTTCCCTACAAGTGACCTATTATCAGTAGTCAGGATAGAGGGACAAGTTATTCGTAAATAATTCTGTTGACTCATTCATATCGCTTTGCTTTTGTTACTTACTTCATTTTAGATTTGGCCAATGTATAAGCCCGGGACATGAAATGTTTTTTTAGCATGCTAAGAGCCATACATTATGGGGCACGATATCAATGTGACTTTTTTTGACACCCCCAGAGTGGGGCAGGGAGCATCCCAGAGCGGGAAAACTAAGTGCATCGGGACAGGAAGTAGGTCCTTGGAATGTCCAGATTTATATACCTTCCAGAAAGAAAGAAAAAATAGCTGTGGGTATTGATGAATGAAAATCTACATCAGACAACAGCAAGGGGATGCCCCCAAAAGATTAGGAGAAGCAGAACCTGGTTATGAAGACAGCAGGGCTAATAATAAAGGGGAGCACCACAATCGAGCATTTGGTCTTGACCAATGCCCCACTAAACTGGGATTCCCACATCTGCAGCAAACGTAAAATAAAAAAAAAAAAAAAAAAAAAAAAATCACTTACAATGTGCTTGGTTAACAAATCCTTCCTCCTGGGGGTAGAGGACCATTTAACTCTTGCTTGGTAAGGAAGTCAATTTCTGATTAAAGGACATTTACCATTAAATTAGATAGTGGTAGATGATTACAACTCCCTCCCCGTCCAAAAAACCCCGGGGCACTGAGTTTATTATACTTGCATGTCCGCATTTACTCCCCTTGCTCTACACCCCCTCCCTTTTTTCCTGAGAAACTCACATTATAAAATATGCCAAAGAGTAAAAAATATGCTCTGCCCAGAGCACCACTGTGCTCCAGCTCCTTATAATTTATTCATGCCCCCGGTTCTACGTTAATGTAGATAGAGCTGGTGACATCTTCAGTCTCTCGGCAAACCTGCACATGTGCAAGAACAACATTCCAGCGAAAGCATGTGCGATGCGCAAGCTTGCAGATGAGAGAGAGACGATGATGTCATGACATCTGTACCACTCTGTAGGCAAACCAAGTAGGGCCAGGGCATAATAAGTATCTAGAGGCTGAGACCACAAGCGGGGTGCTCTGCAGAGCACGTTTTGCTTAATTTGCATATTTTATCAAGTTAATTTCTCCATGATTAAAGAAGATCAGGGCCACCCGGGACGGGACAGGGAGGTGCGTTGTAATCTTTAAGAACAATCAAAAATTACATATGATAAACCAGAACACTAACTCATAGATCCAGACACTTGGGAGATTTACAAGTGTCTGAAGTCAGATAGTTCCAGTTGCCCATGGCAACCAATCACAATCAGCTTTCACTTTACCAGTGCTCATGAATATTTTAGAAGGGGAGCTGTGATTGTTGCCTATGGGCCAAATGGAAATATTCTGACTTTCAGACACTTGATAAATCTGCCCCACTGTGTCTGTGATATCTTGATTACTTGTTATTCATGGCCTCCTTCATGGTAAAAGTCCTCTTTTAAAATTATGCAAATGAACCAGAAGGGCTCTGGATGGCATTTCCAGAGGCATTTCAGATGCAGCTCCTACCAAAGTCTAACAACCTATGAAGACCAGAGGCATGAATGGGCGCGATAATATCCCCCAGAGCCCTCTGGCTCACTAGCATTCATTTTAAAGGTGAATTTTTAAAGATTTCTTTTTTTGAACAAATATAAGAAGATTACCACAGTCACTGAGTAACTATGAGTAAGTGTTATTCTTCAAAAAAAAAGTTCCATAGTCCACTCTGTCAATAGGAATGTAAAATTAACCACAACCCTCCTCCTATTCCATAAATGGCGCTGTACATGCAGTACCTGAGGATGGCCCAATATAAAGTGGACGGAACCATCAGCTTCTGGCACCATCCCCTGTTATAGCTTCTGGTGATGGGAGCAAAGCGGTAACCTATTTTCAAAACCCCTTTGATTACAGCTCCATTTCTAGAACAAAACTCTAACCTACTTTTGACCGAAAAGTTGGGGACGTCATGCAAAATTAAAATCAACTTGAGGGAAAAAAATACTGTTGGAATATGCGGATGTGAAACTGACAAGTTCAATTCCTACCAGAGGAGATCCGGTAGCAGGATGATGTACAGAACTACTTCTAGAAAATGTGACTCTCTATTGACTAATCGCTGAGCATGGGGTTTGCGTATCTATGATGAAAGTGGCATGATTTTAGGGTCATTCATTTTGACTGTGAAAGACTAGGATTATGAGTAGTTTAGAGAAGTGAGAGTGCAGACAGTTTTCGGAATCCTTTACTTTTAAACTAAAAGCAAAGAAAATCCAAATGGACCACCGGGGCATATTTACTAAGGTTTGAACGCCGCACTTTCGCGGGTATCGCAGATTATTTCCGTTTTGTTTGCCGAATAGCCCCAGATGTTGGAGCACATTGATCTGATTGTGTGCATCGGCGCCGGCTTTGCATTCAACAAAATTGGGGGGGGGGGGGGGGCGTGGCCGTCGGGGGCGTCAGGAACGGGTGGTAAGATTTATGAAATTGTATTAACTTACCCCATCCTGTCGCGATCTCATTGGTGCGTTCTCCAAAAAGGATCGGGTCTGCGGATTCACTAAGATCGTGCGCCCCGAGTTCCGCATCCATCGCTTCTTGCCTAAGGTCCAGCGGAGTTCAATTTCTTCTCCTGGTGCATGTGAGTGACTTGATCTGCGACACCAATTCCGTATTTAAATTCCTGTGGTTTGTCCCGAAATCCGTCAGGTTGTGAAACGCCCAAGCTATTGATTTCTTGTCGCATGCCAAGCCGACTCGATGCGCCACAACCAAACCCGGGCAATTGGCGCAAATTGGAAATAATTGCGAAACCCGGCGGAAAGCTTGCAGCGTTAGGATCCTAGAAATGAGCCCCCAATATGGTGGAGATTTATCAGAAAGCGTGCCTGAAGCTGAGAGCGAACTTCTAGTTGACTCATGGTAACCAATCAGAAGTCAGATTTCATTTTCCACAGCTGACTTATGAAGGAAAGGGTTATCCAGGTATAAGAAGGTACCTTAGGGCGGGCGGGGCGGGCTTATAAAAATAACAAACCTGTACTTACCTCCTCGGCGCCACTGATGTCCACTTCGTGGTCCGTTGTTCCGTGCCCCCTGTTGTTACAGGGGCATAGCGCCGCGCACAGGGAGATTCCTGTCAGCGAATGTGACGGCTCCCATCAGCGTTTGTAGTGCTGGGAATATGGTGTCGGATGAGAGCTCCCGGCTCCGTCTGGAAGCTCCGCGGCGCCCTTCTAAACCAAATGGAGAATAAATGAGATTGGGTGGTCTTTATCTATAGTCTTTTCTTGTTATATTGTTAAGTAATTTTTCAATTACAATGAAGCTATTGCCTAGAAAAATGTGGGGCAGTAATGATTACACAGCGCCAAAAAAAATGGCAAAAAAAAAAGGCAAAAGTATTGACCAACAAAGCTAAATTTCCCTTAAAAATTCCATGCAAACCCAAAATAGTCTGTGGAATTTTAACATATTATTGTTTGCACAGAAAAAAAAAGGTAAATCCATTCCTGCCAATGAAAAAAATCCATTTCTAGAAGATGTTTCGTGATACATGACAATGATGAAACTGGAAATTTCCCTCACTTTACAAGTATGTAAGTTTGTAACAGGGGAAGCAGGATTAGATAACACAACCACAAAAACGACTGGGAATTTAAACAGAGTGTAAAAAAGATAGTGCTTGTGTAAGTATAAGATGGTTATGACTAGCAGATTAGTCAGAATTTAAGGGATTTTCCACTGAGGATATGATGGCAAATTCGTAACATATGCTGTAACTTGCTTCTGGGGTGCGCTGTCAGCATGGATCTCCCCACCCTAGTTAGGATGAGGCTGCACTTGGTATCAGTGGGGGCGTGGCAAGATCGAGGGTTAAAAAACAATTGTGATATGATAAAATGAAATACATGTTTATTCATGAACAGGTATCTGAAAAAAGAGAAAATTAAAACACATCCTCTGGTGTTCTGTCATGCCGGGCCTCCCTCAGATTATAATAATTATAGAACAGTCTAGGACAGAGGTACTATGTTGCTTAATTTCTCATTTGGGAGGACTGGGCCCTTGACAATGTGGGCCCCATAGCAGCAGGAGAGTTATGTAACTGCTTAGAATTAGAAACAAAATATAGTACATAGATTATAAGGTGCAAGACCAAGCTTACTATATTAGTAGATACGTATCAGTAAGTGTACTACATGCTTACTGTCCGAACCAAGGCTTAACGTAGATACAGTTACCATACCTATAATAAATAAGGTACCAGTACCAAGTAGCAAAATCAAGCATGGTAAATGAGGACTTTTCTCATAGACTCGGCAACATGAGTGTGGTATCTCTTCTATAGGTTATCCATAACTTTGGAAATTATTGATAATGAGTTTGAAGGGCTCTGGGGGGGGCATTACCAAGCCCCTCGACTGTAATTTCGCTTTTCAAGGACCATCCCTTCTCGAGTTGATGTGTGAAACGTCCTCTGCTCAGTGAAGATTACTTTAAACAAATGGAGGGGGAGTGGGGGAAGGGTAGAACTATTACATATGTAAGTACCAGAATCAAGCCTAAATACATAAGGTACTAGAATAAATAAAGCTTAAAAAAAGAATACTGTACCAGAACCAAACTAATTACCTTAATTCATACAAGAAACAAGCTACATGGATAAGGTTACTAGGAAAACAAAGCTTAAAGGGGTGTCCGCTTTCAGCAAAATTGATATGGTTTGTGAAGGAAAGTTATACAATTTCCAATATAGTTTCTGTATCAATTTCCTCCAACGTTTCAAGAGATCTCTGCTTGCTGTCATTATATATAAAGGATTCTATGTTTACTTCCAGTGGACAAGGGGAAATCTGACATGGTCACACAGGTGGACGGCTAATAATTCACACGACTCTGATTTCTCTCTATGACACTATGAGCCGTGACCGGTGTGACCATGGTCAGATTTCTATCCACTGGAAGTAAACATAGAAGATTTTATAGGATGACAGCAAGCAGAAAGAAATCTAAGAAAAACCGTGAGAGAGTAAAGAAAGTATATTGCAAAATTGTAAAACATTCCTTACACATCATCAATCAATTATTGCTAAAAGTGCGACAAACCGTCGTAATACATATACACATACTATATATGAGAATGGATGGGAATGGAAATGTGCCTTGCTTTCTTCCGCTCCTCGTCCCACGGACACCTGGTTGACGCGACCGGTGCCCCACTCTTCTCCTTCCTTGTGTCTTGAATGTGTGTATGTGTCTTCCCCCCAAAGTAGGGTAATTACTTTGAATGACCTTAGTGTAATACTTTTATCGAGTGTGGTTAAGTAGACAGTGCTATTTTTTATGACTAGGGGGCAGATTTACTTACCGGTTCCTGTAGTGATTCATGCGGTTGCGTTGTCGACAAGGATTTGGGTTCAGCGGACGATTCACTAAGGTCGTTCGCGATTCCGAGTAAGTGGTTGACTGTTGCGCCGGTCTGACGGAGTTAACCCGTTCTTCCCTTGTTGAGTGCTGTCTTGCGACCACATTGTGTTTTTATTGGTTTTCATCCGTTGGGTTGTCCGACGGCCACGCCCCCCGGATTTCGTTGTGATTAGAACCTAGCGTAAGCACCACAAACATCGTGTGTGCCAAAAACCTGGGACAATTCTGGGCAAAAGAGAAATATTTAGGAACCCGAATGAAAGTGCAGCAGTCGCCATTAGTAAATGAGCCCCATTGTTTCTATACTGCAGTTACCAACTAGATCTTTTAACATAGTACACAGGTGCTTGCTGCAAGTTATCTGGTACTGTGCACTACTCAATAAAACCCTTTTTTGAAACAATAAAAATGTAAAAAAATACTAAGTGTGCCAGTTTTACAGAACAACTAGCAGGGTAATCTATCTTGGGCCACGTGGTCTTCACCAAATAAAGTATTGCTTCTCAGGAAATCACAGATAGTCTCGCATTACAGCTATAAACTGCCTGGGGAAAACTATGAGAGGGTAGTATAGCCACATTAAAGTCTAATCTATAAGGGGGCCATTTCTTATCTCAGCCTTCCATGAGAGAAGGGGAAAACCCATGTGAGTGGTGGCCTAAGGCGGCCCATAGGAAAATAAACTGACCAGAAGGTTGTCTTCATAACTCCAAAAAATAGTCAATGGTGCAAATTGACTACTGATAGATTTTTCATGTTCTCCTATCCACCTAAGGTACACAGGTTACATACTGTATATATCGAGTTATAAGCAACCTTGAGTATTAAGTGAAGGTACCGAATTTTAAACACAAAAAACTGGGAAAACTAAGAATAGGCCTAGGGATGGGGAAATGCATTTGTCACAGCATCTCCCCAGTATATGCTAGCAGCTCCAGATATAGCAGCCAATGCCCCCCAGTAGATAACCAGCCAGCATAGCCCCACAGTATATAGCCAGCAGTCTAGGCCCCCTAGTATGTAGCCAGCAGCCCAATCCCACAGTATTAGCCAGCAAGAACATGTCCCCGGATAAGCCAGCAGCCCCTTCATATGTAGCAGTATAGCCCACTGTATATAGCTGCCCTTGCCCCCTAGATGTAGCCAGCACTGCCCCCTAGAAAATAGGACAGTACCCATGCCTCCTAGTGCATAGCCGACAGCCCATATCCCCGGTATAATAGGCAGCAGTCACGGACCCTAGTATATAGCCAGCAGTCCTACTAGTATATAGCCAAAGCCCCTGCCCTGTAGTATATAGGTTAGGCGCTGCCCCTAGATATAGCCACCCCCTGCCCTCGAGTATATAGCCAAGGTCTGCCCCTTACTATATAGCCAGGCAGCCCCCTGTGTCTGTTGATGAGTCCACCAGGTTCTTTCCGTCTATGGAAAGCTCCGGCTCTGGGGCCCCACACGCCACCGTCAAACCGGCTTGCGGCATCATAGGGTGTGCCGTAGCGGTGAGCAACCTATAATGTCAGCAATCGGTTGACATCATGTGTGTGCCTGCAGTGCGCAGGAGAGCCGTAGACAGTGCCGGAGATCAGAAGTTAGAAAGAGTTTTTTTTTTTTTGCATAGATATGTTAAGCCGAGTTCGGTTTTCCTACACACATGCCTCCTAAACTATCCTGGATCCAAAGGAAACAGTTCCCTAGATTATAAGCTTGTCCACCTATCCAGGCAGTGCAAGGGTGGTGCCCAGGACAGCAACTCAATATGGATGGTTATAGAGCTGATTGCAGTGATGATGCAGAGAGAGTCATCTCTCTACATGTGGTGAGCAGAGGAGGGCTTCTCAAGGGTCCTTAAAGGTCAAGGAGATGGCAGGGATGATGATAGGTAAAGGAAACATCATCCCCACTAGGCTTGACTCAGTTTGTCAGAGCAAGTATGTTGTCTGCCTCCAACATGGGTGTGTTTTCTGAGGACACTGCACATAAAAAAAATAAGATGTGCCACCAGAAAAAAAAACTTGAGAATGACACGGAAAGGACAAAGATGGCACCAAAAAAATAATGTGCACCAAACTGCACGGACAAGCCGCACAGAAGGCACATGAAAAAAAATTGATATGCGCACAAAACTACACGGACAAGCCGCACAGATAGCACACGGGCACCCAACTACATGTTTACCATACAGTGCTCTGGAAACAAATAATACCAGGCACCAAAAAAATACTCTGTGACAATGCGCAAAACAAAAAGGCAACAAGATGACCTACGTTTGCCTTAAGACAACCTAACTACGCTAAAGATCGGGCAGCGCCATTCACATGGACACACTGTAAAGGCGTCCAGTGCAGAACAGAACAATGCTACCCAGCGCACTGACAAGTGCGGTTTAGGTTCAGAAGGGGCAGACGGAGAGGGTAACTCAGAAGACAAGTGTGATCACACAACGTGAACACACAGGATGCAGGAGTGAACAGATAGGGATCAATAGGGATCAGATAGGGGAAATGCGTTTGTGCCAAACAGTTAACGCTCTTGCTCCTATCTCTAGCAATACCAAATTAAAATGGGTGCCGATGGAGGAAGAAGAGGAGCCAAAAACACATTTTCAGCCTAAAAACACTTCAATTGCCAGCCAGAATGGACTGGCCAATTGCATCGATTGGCAGGCGGGGGACCGTTCCGATTGGTCTGGTGACGTCAACAGCGAGGTTCTCTTGCCTCCGTCACGTGGCGACCCATCGCTATGTCACACGTCACATGACGTGGGGTGACAGAAGAGCCAGGGTGCGCTTGCGCCGTAATAACCGGCAAGAGCCATAAAGCACAAGGAGCCAGCGCAGTAGTCGTAAGGACGCAGCGCGTGTAAGAGGTTAAAAGAATCTACCATCAAAATCCATCATGTTTAAACCAGGGACACTTACCTCTAGATCCATTTTTTTTTGACACATGCTGTGGTTAATATTATTTTGTTTCTCATGCTTCCTTCTAAAAAAAAAAAAAAATGTCTACAGAATCCTTGTGCTCTGTCACAAGCTGTAAAAACATGTTGCAGCAGCGGGTCTCAGTGCACTTCTGTAATAGCAGCAGCAGTGAGCACCACAATGGAAGATGGAAAGTGCTCATTTAGAGTGTACAGCCCCTGTTACTACACCTTTAGGCTTATTAGCATAATTTTAAAAGTTGATTTTAGTAGCGAAGGAGGCCATAGGGGGGGAGTGAAAAAGGCTTCACATAATTGGTGTAGTGTAGTTAGTAATAGTAAGGAGGAAGTGTGCCATGATAGAGACTCGTATAAGGCATGAAGAGTTACTGATAAAGTGCCTCAATTCGCTCCAACAACATCAGTAGGTTTAATTCTATTTTTTACCATTGTAGGAAAACAGATAGATGATTTCAATTTCGCCGCTATGTGTATTCTAGTGCCAAGTGCTATGAATTTTAAATTAGTCTTATGTCTTTTTTGACCCTTGTGTTCTCTCGGAGCAAAGAGGGCTGGGGTTACTTGTATGCAGTACCTTAATAGGATAACCCAGGATGAGGGTTTCGACCATTGTCCAGGATGAGAGCAACTATAGGCAATCCGACAGATAGGGGCATTTTCGCCTAGGGGAAACTACAGCCCGGAAACAGTGTTGGCAGATGGGGATGGATACAATTAACAAGTCGTGCTGGGTACATAGTAGGCCCTATGTAGTAACCTGGAGAGGTTTATGTTGGTGAAACCTGTTGGGTACCTTTAGCAGGGGTGTGCAGCATTTTCTCCATCCACAAAGACAAACTGGCAGCCCAGGTCGGCTCAGAGAAAATATTTTGTTTTAACTGGAAGAAACATGCAGCCAGGTAGGACAAGAAAATGAAATAGGAACTCATCCGGTCAAAACACGTCCTCTGTATGTCACCAGATTTAGGCCCATGCCACACTTACCGATATAAAAACAGCCGTATATACAGACCCATGCATTCCAATGGGCAATACGGCCATCCATGTACATGGCCGTGTATTGTCAACCGTACCTAGTGTGGACTATAAAAATATAGAGCATGTCCTATTTTTCACCGTATTTCCGCCTGTACGGCCCATAGAAGTAAATGGGGCAGATTTACCCGGTTCATTCGCAATCCAGCGGTGCGTCTCTGCGGTGCATTCGGGTCTTCCGGCGATTCACTAAGGAAGTTCCTCCGACGGTTCACAGGTGTCGCTGCTGCGCTGAAGTCCGACGAGGTCCGCGGAGTCACGATCCTATTCATGGTGAAGGTAAGCGACGTGTCCAGCGACACTTTTTGAAAAAAATGCAGCGGTTTCTCAGAATCCGTCGGCGTTTCGTTCGGCCACGCCCCCCGATTTCCGCATGCGCCACCAATCCGATCGCGGTGCGCCAAAAACCCGGGGCAATTTCCGGGAAAACGGTGCAAATCGGAAATATTCGGGTAACCCGTTGGATGAAAACGCAAATATGGGCCTAGTAAATGACCCCCAATGGGAACGATAAAATATAGGCTAACACGTCTGTGCATCGTATGCTGACGTATGTATAATTTAGTATCAGGAACAGTGGGAGGTTGTTCCCATCATCCAGCAATAGTGGTCACCCATCAATTGCCACCCATATTTTATACAGTACGGTGCAATATGTTCAATGTTTACAACAAAATATTACATATAGATACGGAAACGAAAAGACCCGTCATGTGCATGAGGGCCTATCAGTAATGCTATTAATCATTGAGCCACAATGTCTGCAGCTCTTCCTGTGCTCTGACTCTTATCTTCTCCCTATGAGAGGAGTCTCATGGAGACAGGCGTTAACGAGAGCAGATTTATATCCAGCATCAAGGCTCAATGTAATCTAGTGCAGTATAAGCCTATAAATAAGCTTCGACCACGTGTGTATTAGTACTAAGCTTGGTTTCTGGGTGCTGTTCAACGTGTTGGCTTGTGGCTCGGTACATACCATGTAGTTGGGTTATTTATGGGATGGTATCTATGTGGAAGGCTGAGTTCACTTACAGCCCGTGCACGTTATAGGCTTAACTATAGGTTTGGGATGGGAACTAGTAAGATGGTAAACGTTAATATGATTGGAGTGCCAAATGGAGGCCCTTGAAAGTTATAGGATGGCCTTGGTAACCAAAAATCAATCTATTTCTCAAGCTAGACAAGTTATATCTGCACCTTAGAAGAAATCTATAGTAAAATCCAAATAAATATAGATATTAGAAATAAAAAGGATAATGATAGATAATGGAACATTATGTTAGGGTGCCAAATTATGCAATCCGCTTTGGCACACATGGGCATGGGTTAGCAGGCTCTTGCCACACACACATAGTAGCAACAGTAGCAATTGGCACAACGCTCCATTGTCTAAGGGAGTGCAGGAGATATGTGAGTGCTCTGACACTCCCTTAACTTTAGTTTCAGAATCAATGAATATAATGAAACTAAAGTTACAGCTTTAAAGAGAGGTTCTAGCGCACAACAAATTCTGCGAGCCCCATCTGCCAATCACGGCGACCTTCATCCGAATGGGTCCCTACACTAAGACTGATTTGTATAAATATTGTCCCCCACCTAAGCAAGATCTCAAGTAACATTTTTAAAAGGCTACACTAGATAATAAATATATTAAATTACACTTATCCTAAAACATAAGTGTTAGTGTAGGGACCCATCAAGAAAGGCCACAAAGTGGTGATGGGTTTCACGAGCATGATTTGACCTTTCTCTCTATTATCTCTACAGATAACGCATCTTGAGTGCCATTTGCTGTAGCTTTGTTTTGTTCCTGCGGGTTGTTTTTTGTCTGCGTGCCTTCGTCTAAGTCCTGTAATGTCCGACGAAGATTCTTGGTCTTCGCGGTCCACCGCGCTTTTGGTTTGTTGCATCAATCATAGCAATGTCCAATCCTGCGCCTCCGCCACATTGCCATCGTCATGTCCTGCAGCGCCACTGTGTTCTAGTCCCATGGCATCCACCGATAGCCATTGTCTGAGTTTCTGCACATTCAACCATGCTTGTCCACAGTGCACCACTAGCCATCTTTGTCCCCGGCGTTGGCCACGGCATTGCCTGGTCCCACGCCGCCAGCTACGGTTCCCGTCCTGCAGCATCCAACACTGGCCATCGTCTGCACCGTTTCATCCTGCGGTAGTCGGATGTTAGCCAACCATCGGAATCATCGGGCAGCATCCACCCTACTCTGGTCTCCGGTGTCCGGCGTGCATCGTTGGTCTCGCAGATGTCTGCTGTTAGCCATTGTGGGATTCGTGGCATCCACACAAAGTCATCAGTATTGTCGGTGGCAGCCACCTGGATGTGGTCCTGTGGTGTCAGCATGCCATATTATGGTGATTTGCTACGTCCGCCATCAACACTTCGGGTCGCGTGAACATCCTCCACCAGCCATCGTGGGTATCACAGCATCCGCCACCATCTAAATCATGGGTCCTACGGCGCCCGACTGGCCTCCCCATTGGTCTCCAGAAGCTCTAGCACCGGGGTTCTCAAAGGAGGCCACGGCTGGTCACAAAGTGTCTGCCACCAGTCATGGCAGGTTCTCGTCATAATCGATGCTCTGGCGCTGCTACCCATTCTGTCTGGTCTTGCAGTGTCCCGCAGCCACCCACGCCTTAGTCCTACACAGTCCGAGCCAGCCCAAATTTGGTCTCACGGCGTCCGCCGCTAGCCTCATCTTGTCCTGACGTGTGCACTGTGCTCTTAGCCCTCATGTCCGCCATGCCACTGGTCTCTGCGTCTGTGACTTCTTCCGCCAGCCACCTTTCGGTCATTGGTTGTCCCCACCAGCATGCGGGTATCAAGCATCTGCCGCCATCTAGCGTTGGGTCCTGCGGCGTACGACAGCCATCTCTTCTCAATTGGGTTTTAGCAGTGTTTTCCATCGGGTCCCACCATGCGGTTCAACAACACAGTCACAATTCCGCGGTTTGTCCTCCACGAGCCATCGTTGGTCCCACGGTGCCTGCCACAAGTCAGCGTCAGGTCCCGAGGCGTACGCCAGTCATCGTCGCGCTCTGGGATGCTGTGCCATTGTCTGGTAGCTGCAGCGTTCCCACAAACCATCCATCGTTATAGTCCTGCAGACCAGAGGCTGCGCCAGCCTACAATTTGGTCCCACGGTGTTGCTGTTAGCCATCTTTACTGCTGCTGCACTCTGCTCTGAGACTGCATCGTGCTGTACCAAGGCCTCGTCCTGAAACGCCTGCCTCCAATCATCCTTCAGTCGTTCGTAAGGCGTTCCCCAAACCGCCAGCCATTGTAATGTTCCATGGTCCACGGCTTCAGCCAGTGTGGTCTGAAAGATGGGGCCAGTTGAGGACCCCGGTCATGTCAAACTGATGTATCTGTCTCTGTTGCTTTTAGCAACCACTCACAGAACAACTATCGAATCCATTGATATAGTGCGGCTATTTGATAAATGAAAGTAAATGTCTATCGTCAGCCAACCCATCATCTGGGTACCTGTGGCATCCACTGTGCTCTGGTCCACGGTGTTCGGCGTGTGCCATCTCTGTCTCGCGATGTCCGCCACCAAGCCATCCTTGGGTATTGCGGTGCCTCACCATCCTCTGGGGTCTTGGGGCCTCCACCAGTCATCCGCGCAAGCCATTTCAGGTCATGAGTCGTTCCGACTTGTCATTATTATTCCGTTGAGCCCCTTGGTGTTTTCCATCATACTCTGGTACAAGCGGGGTCTGCCAGCAGTTCATTGTCAGTCTCGTGGTTGTATGCTGCAGTCATCATCGCATCTGGTCCTGTAGCGTCCACAGTTTGCCATTGTCTGGTCCTGCGTCAGCTGTGCCATCACCTGGTCTCCTGCAACATCTTCCTTCAGCCATCGTTGGTTCTTGCAGGCGCTGCGCCAGCCATCAGCTGGTACCACAGCGTAAGCCGTGGCCATCGTTGGGCCCCGCATGTGTCCATTGCTGGCCACTGTCTGGTCCCCCTGCATCCGCAGCCAGCTATGCCTGCGTCCGGTGTTGTCTTGCCGTGCCATAGATTTGATCCTGCAGCATACGCCGCCAGCCATCGTCTGGTCTACAGGTCCCGGTGACAGATGTCTCTGGTCTGCTGCACCTTAGCTCCGTTGCCTTGCTCTGGTCCGTGGATTCGCCATGTCTGGTCCGTGTCATCCGGCACCGCTGTGCTTTGGTCTGAAAGCTAGGGTCAGTGAGGACTAGTTCAGTACATAACTGCAGCAGACTGTTTTGTTTAAGATACAATATAACTGTTACCTGACAGGACAGATACTATAAGGTTTCAACTAAATGGGACCTTTTAGGGATACAAATACAGTCCCCCCTTTTAATTATAAAATTAAAATGCATATAGAAATAAAGCGAGGAGGAAGGGGGACTTAAGGACTTAACGGAACTGTCTTGTTGCTTTTAGCACATTCGCAGTACAACCCACCGTATCTATGTAATAGTGCTCTTCTTTGATAAATGAAAGTAAGCAGTTGGCCCATGCTATAGGCAGAAGAAACATTTTTATTTTAAGACAATTATAGGCCTGCTCTACACAAATTTAATAATATTCTCTAAAAAATCTATTTTATATTACAATTACATGACAATAACATTATAGTTATAATCAAAGGTTAATTTTTCTTATAACTAAAAACACTTCACTAATATATACAGAGACAGGGGGCAGATCTATGAAGCTTCCTAAATGAGAAACTATGTGGTGCCCATAGCAACAATCACAAAACAATATCTACATGTTGATTGGTTGCTAAGGGACAACAAGGAGAGTTCCTTACACACTCTTATAAAATGTCTCTAATTCTTACATACTG
Organism: Engystomops pustulosus; assembly: GCA_019512145.1. NCBI lineage: Eukaryota > Metazoa > Chordata > Amphibia > Anura > Leptodactylidae > Engystomops > Engystomops pustulosus. The sequence goes on from CM033643.1 coordinate 23,481,504, forward strand.
AATGTATGCTTTACTGAGGTTAAACGGCTTCCCTTACTACATGAATTATGTACATGCTTCCCAGGACCCCAATGCCTTTCATCAGCCGGGAATCGGTGCAAAAATTTAAATGAGGTTTAAAAAAATTGATGAATATTGGTGGGAATCGCAGCGTCTGCCAGCCCATCATCTAACGACTCTCAACTGTCGTCCATTGGCACCATTCGTATGTCCTACGGCATCCACCTCCAGGCATTGTATGCGGTACCATTGTGCTCGGATCCCGGGGGTGGCAGGTGTGCCATATCTGGTCTAGCAATGTCTGCACCAGCCATCTTTGGGTCCTGCGGCGTCCTCACCAGCCATCTGCTGCCAGCTATCGTTGAGTTCATCGTCCATGGGTACCGTGGTGTCTTATGAGGGTCCACTATAATCGTTTTACACGGCATCCTCAAGCTATGGACCGCTGTGTCTGCACAAGCCACCGTCTGTCCCGTTGAAGTGTACTACACAGTCATCGCCAGGTCCGACTATCAGCACCATGCTCTTTCCTGTGGCATCTGCCGTAACATTGTTCTTGAGACAGCTGTGCTATGTCTGGTACTGCAGCGTCCGTAGTAAATCATCGTCTGGGTTCTAGTCCCAGCATTCACCGCTGACATGTTTGGTCCTGCGGCGTCCACCCTGTTTTGATCCCGCTTAGTCCACCGAGACATTTCTAGTCCGTGCGATGTTTGCTGCCAGACACCAGCCATCGTAGGTCCTGTGGCGTCCATCGTTATATGATCCAGCGTTGTCTGCTGTGGCATTGCGTGATCCTGCAACGTCTGCTGCCAGCACAATTGTGGGGTCTCGCAGGCTAATCATCTGATCGTTGGTCCCATTGAATCCGCCACCAGCCATCGTATGCTCCCGAGGGCATCCGTGACATAATCTGCTACCGCATTCGCCACAGGCCATCGTCTGGTCACAGGTTCAAGCGGCTGGTCCACTCATCTAGACGCCAGCACCGTCTGCTATGTCTGTGGCTTCAGTGCAGTGCCTACAGTGCCTTCGTCTAGTCCCGTTGATGTCCGACGACTGCTATTGCTGGTTCTGCGCGTTTCGCCGCGCTCTTGTCCTGCTGCCGTCCATCACTAGCCAAGTCAGATCTGCAGCCTTCAGCCATGCCATCGTCATGTCCTGCAGGTCCACTGTGTCTAGTCCAATGGCATCCACTGCCGCCATTCTATCATCGAGGTCCTACCTGCCCGCAGCCAGCCCTCATTGGTTCCAGCAGACTATAGTACAAGGTGTCCTTCCAAGAGCACAATGTCTGTCCCACAGTGTCTGCCACCAGTAATTGGCAGGTCCAGCGGCATACGCCAGTTCAAGTCGTGTGCTCTGGGGGTCGCCTATACCATTGTCTGGTCTTGCAGCATCCCGCAGCCAATAATCGTCTAGTCTGCACCGTCCGTGCCAGCCCACGTTTGGTCCCCACGGCGTCACACCGCTAGCCATTGACGTCCTGCCGTGTGCACGGTGCTCTGACCCTCGTTTGTCCGCCATGCCATCGTTGGTCCTGTGACTTCTTCCGCCAAGCCAACCTTGGGTCATCTGGTGTCCTCCACCAGCCATTGTTGGTTATCACAGCCATCCCCCTGCCATCTATCGTGGGTCCTGCGGCGTCCGACAGCCATCTCTCATTGTTTGTACCAGCAGTGTTTCAGTCGGTCCTTACCATCGTCTGTTCCCAACAACCTTCACCATTCTCTAGTACGCAGTGTCTCACACGAGGCTATGTCTGCCCCTGTGCCTGCCACCAGCAAATCGCAGGTCCCGAGGGTACGCCCAGTCTCGTCTCTTACTGCATTCGCCAGCCAGTCATCCTCTGGTCTACAGGGTCAGCGACTGGTTCCACTGCGTCGAGACGCCAGCCTTCGCTATGGTCAGTGGCTCAGCCATTTTGCGGTCTACACAATTCTGGACACCAGACTGTGCTTTGGCCTTGAAAGCTGTTATGTACAAAAAACTGCTTGACAGTACTGTTGTTGTGTTAAGATACAATATAACTGTTCCTGAACGGACATATACATACTGTTTCTCAACTATGGGAATTTTAGAGTGAATAAAATATTATTTTTTAATTAAATACAGATCCTTAATTATAAATAAAGTGCATATAGCAATAAAGCGAAGGGGAAAAAGGGGATTCAAGAACTTAAGGGAACTGTCTCTGTTGCTTGAGAACCAATCGCAAAACAACTACTATCTATGATATAATGCTCTTCTATATAAACGAAAGTTAAGCAGTGGCCCATGCTATAGGCAAGCAAAGACAGTTTTATTTAGACAATATAGACCTGCCCCCAAATTTAATAGTCTCAAAAAATCATTTTATATTACCATTACATACAGTTATAGTTATAATATAAGGGTTCACTTTCAGTTAACAAAACACTTCACTCATATATACAGAGATCGAGCAGAGATGATGAAGTTTCTCAATGGAACTGTCTGTGTGCCTATAGCAAACATCACAAAGCAAAATAGAAAATGAAATCTACATTGTTTGATGGGTGCTAAGGACAAAAAGGAGCGTTCCTTACAGCGGTCATCTGGTCCAGCCGAGGTTCGTTGGGCACACGTCGATAGGCTCCAGCAGTGCGTCCCTCGGCCAACCCTTAGTCGATCCTGTAGGGTCAGCATACATGCATTGGTTGTTTGGCAAGCACTGTTGCTCTTGTCCCGCGGTTGCTGGCAGCCATCTTCTTGATCTGCGATGTCGGCCACCAGCCATCTTTGGGTCTTGAAACATCTCCACCCAGTCATCTGCCTGTTAGCAGCGTAAGGTCCGGTGCCATCCACCGCAAGCCATTTTGGTCCTGAGACATCCGACAGTCAGTTATCGCCCATTCATCATCCCGTGGTGTCTTCCATGAGTCCGCCGATAGCTATCATGGGGTCATTTCGGGTCCTGGTGGTTTCTTCCAGCGAGCATTGTCTGGGTCCTGCGACATTCCACCAGATCTGATCCGACATCGTCAATGAGCCTCATCTGTCTTGCATCGTCTGGACCAATTGCAGTGACTGGGCCTCGCAGCTTCGTCGAAAGTCTGGTCCCACGCATCCGACACCAGCCATTTGCCTGGGTCCCGCGAATCCACCGTTGCCTGTTCCGGCAGCATTTGCGGCAGCCATGGGCTGGCCTACAGGGTCCGCGACAGCCCATTCTCTGTCTGCGGCATACTGGCGCAAGCATTTGCTGTGGTCAGTGGCTCAGCCATGTGATGGTCTGTTGTGTCGGCACCAGCTGGGACTTTGCCTGAAAGCGATGGGGGCAAGTTAGTGAGGACCCTGTGATGTAAAAAAAATGCTGCAGACTGTTGTTTTAAGATGAATTATACGTAAAGTACCTGAACAGGACATCATATATACTATAATATTGGATTTTATGTGAATAAAAGAAATTTTTTATTTTGAAACAGTCCTTTTGTTATAATGAAGGTGCTTATAGAATAAAGCGAGAAGAAAACGATTCAAGGACCTAGAAAACGTCTCAGAGCAACAATTACCTCATCCTGATTATAGTTGCTATTCTTGATAAATGGAAAGTTAGCATGGCCTTTGCTATGGCAGATAATTGTAGGCCTGCCCCTACAAATGTAATAAATATCTAAAAATCTATTGTATTTACCTTACAATACAGTTAAGTACAGAGGTTAGACTATTATTTTAGACAATTAAGGCATGCCCCCCTACAAATTAATAAATATTTCTAAAAAAAATATTCTATTTTCAAATTATCCTACAAACAGTTATAGGTATAATATAAGGGTTAACTTTTTGTAAAGTAATAAAAAAGGTGAATCATGGAAAGTTAATGACGCTCACCCGATCAGAGGTCTTTCAGGGAGACCTCCATCCAGCAGCTCGGATCCCCAGTGACCAAGTGCACAACAGGTAACTTTTTTGTAACAGGAACACTTCAACTGTATATACAGAGACCGGGGGGGGCATATGTATGAGCTTCCTAAATGAAAGAACTGTCTAGTGTTGCCCATAGCAAACATCACAGGCAAATCAAATGATGAAATCTACATTGTGATTGGTGTTGCTAAGACCACAGGATAGTCTTTACACACTTCTTAAACTTCCCCTAAATATTTTACATAAGATTGTGTCTGCTGGGGTTCAGTGTGGATTCCCCCACTAACACGGGTTGTGACACTTGCTCTCCATGACCCCCCAATGACTCATTTTCTACAAATTGATGCCCAAACCAGATCCATCAGTCAAACGCAACAGCCAAATTGGCTGTTATACAAGGAGGTCAGGGGACATCTACAAGTAAGTGGGTCGGGGGTTAGGGGGGTGAGGGGGGTCTAACACTTTTCATGATAGGGCAGAACATGATGAGTTTCCACTATGCCACTAATAACCTGCAGTCATTCCTCTTAAGGAGAGGGGGATGTAGGGCAGTAGAGGGGAAAAATTAACTGCCGTCTAAAACCGTCACCATCACCAAAGACATGGAGAGGACTTTATAAATATTTAATAAATTAATTATATATATATAATATATATAAATGAAGACATCAGACATAGTATCTCAGACGTGTTCCTGGACAGATCCATCTCCACATCAACGAAATAGTAACGACTGTTGAGGTTTTTTTCAATTTCAGATTGGCAATCGTATGTGCTGTAGTTCCATGTGATATAAACAACAGAGAGACATGACTCTCATAAGAGCTGTCAGATAGAGTGAATTTTTTCATGTTTAAATAGTTTTGATCAATTAAACCTCGGTGGGGAAATCATATTAACGGGAGGGTTGTAGAGTTCTAGTTACCCATGGCAGCACCTCAGAATTGGGCTTCTTTTCGTTAAACTTCTTGGAAAATGAAGTTTTGCTCAGATTTGTTACTATTTTGGTAACAGGTAGTTTATTGCTTATGATTATGTTGTACCAAATATCAGGAGGTTCTACTTTTAATTTAAGGAAATAAGGCACAATAACGTTTGTATACTTTGGTACAAATGATGTGCCTTTTAACATTTTTAGAGCACGTTGTGGCAATAGAGCAGGTTATTTGAGTGAACTGTAGTGACGCATCCATGCACATTACCTCTCTCCTGGACGCACAAAGTCTGCCCGGGCCTGGTCAGGTATAGGCATCATCCAGCCACAAGATATAAATGGTTGTCTACCACCATAGACGGTTTTATTTAAAATTAATGAGCAGAATTAGCTACCCACCATTATGTAGTTACAGGACCGTGGTTACTGCAGGTTCAGCTCCTATTGAGGAGTCTGCTTTCTAAATGGTCCTCTATTTAGCATGGTGATATCAGCTTCAATATGGCGTGCAAGGATTTGAATCCAAACCAACGACTGCCAAGGTGAATTTGATAGGCCATTAAAATATGGGAACTCAAGCATCAGTCCCTCATTATGTTGGCGAACCCCCCTGCCAATCTCCATAGCTGGGAAGGAAGTGGTGAACACCCCTAGACAGGGGATGATGACTGGGTGCTTATTATTGGCCTTCTGCGTTGTTCATGTGCCCCAGCGGATGATATCAGTCTCTCTTCTCAGCTTGCAGTCGTCCATTATGTGGCAGTGTGTCTACACAGTGAAGGGGGCGAGAGCAAGCTACAGGGTAAGGGCGGTTCATAGGGAGGTGCTGGATCATGGTGATGAGATAAGTAGGAAGCTTACTCTACGCTCAGCCTGGCTTCGTTGTAGCAGAACCTGTAGGCCATGTGTGCTGAGCAGGAGGCCATACCTTTGGGGGTGGACAAACTGAGTAGGTCAGGACACAGAGGTGTGAACACCTCAGGAATATCTCGGACACTCTCCAAACAAACTGGGATCGCGGGACAGAGATGAAAACGGGACCGTAATGCCAAATCCAAGACAGTTCAAAGCACAAGAAAAAGAATGTATCCAAAAAGGCTCATAAGTGCTCTAGGACAGATAATTACTTCGATATAAATACCGTCTATAATGCACGATACATTTCAATACCATGAGTGTCAAAATTTCCGTCTCTGCAGTCTTGCATATTCGTCATTTGAGTTACATTTTACTGGCGCATCATGTCATTTTTTTAGCGCGGATGGCATGCATCGTTTGATATTCTCAATGCCTTACTTACCCGTTTGTTGCCTAGGCAACATTCAAACACTTATACCCCGGCCGGGGATGCGCATGCGCCAGACTTTCTAACCACTTCCGGTTTACGCCGATCAACTTCCGGTCATGCGCCGTTGACCGGGCAACAAGCCAGTTGCTTTCAATTAACATGCGGACTGCATAAAAAAGGTGAGACACGCTAGTCTAGGGATGTACACCCAGAGGATAGTTGCCCCTCATGTGGCGACGAAACGCGTGGGAGCCCTTTGTCTCTGTCTCCCTTACCTCCTCCCGCGGTAACTCGTGTTCCTTTCATTTTTTTTCCCCTTAAGTATGTTCACGTTTACAATGATAACTGAGTATAGTTTAGACGCACTGTCATGCACAGTGGGTTTCTCAGGCCTGATATATTGAGGATGGTGATTGTTTGGGATGTGCACTTTTTGGCACGTTGTGGCACTTATCATGATCAGGCTTAGAATTCTTGGGAGGGGTCACATATCCACTATTTAGGATTGACAGGGGCAGTCACCAGGTCACCGTACATTGTTTGGTTACACATGTGTATTTTTTAAATGTTTTTAACATGTGTTATTATCTGTATTGCATCAATAAAATTTGTTTCTTGGTGATTTTGCATACCCATGAGCCTTTTTGGATACTTCTTTTTCTTGCTGCTTTGATTGATTCAGTTTTTGTGTATCTGGCTCAACATTATAGGTGGTTGTGCTTCACCCCTCTATCTGTTAATCCAAGACAGTGGGAGCCTCCAGATATTCCAGACTAAAATGCCTTAGATTTGGTTGCCACATCTCCTGTACCTCCACCATCCTGAATGATGCTGTGTTCCTTCTTTTTTGGACCGTATTTACCGCTGCCTTATTTGTAACGTTTATAATAAGAATTTTAATTCATTATGTCGTTTTTTATATCTTCTGCCAGGTCTCATTATTACCTAGTATCTGATCTTACCCTTGGCTTGTCAGTACATTTTATATCTCAGCGGTTCTCTTTACAGTGTGAATATGTTACAATATTATAATCACCCTGGGATGGTGAGGTCACATTTGCCTTAACAGGAGGTGGTTTGTTGCTCTGTATACTCATTTAAGCAACTTGTGTTTTTGGATGTATTCAGTACGTTTTCATTGTTTTTATTATTGTCCGTGTGGTGTGTTTTTTTTTGTATCTCTTTAAATAAACTTCCTTATCTTGGTTTGCCATATAAACATTGGGGCACATTTACTTCCGGTCCAGTCGCGATCCGCGGCGGGTTCTTCGACGCTGATTCGGGTTCTGCCGGGATTCATAAGGTCCGTGCGCCGATATTCACCAGGTGTCGCTGCTGCGCGAGGACCGCCGGGAGTTACCTGCCTTTTTCTGGTGTATGTGAGTGCTTGATCTTGACACAAATGGCTTTTTAAATTCCGAATCCTTCAGGTTGTCCGGTGGCCACGCCCCCGGTTCTGTCGCGTGAATCGTCGCGTGGCCACAATCCCGGTGAAATACAGGCAAAGCGGAAATATTCGGAAAAAACCCGACGGATCGCGAGCTGCGGACCCTTAGTAAATGTGCCCCCATAGCGTTTTCTCCTGTTGTGTACTCATTTGGTGTGTTGGCATTACGTAGATACCCTATATTGGTTTGTAGGGTCATTTTTTGTCTTTGAAATGCCTTTAGATTTATAATCTTCGAAATGCCTATATGATGATAAAATAAAAACTTTGGTCACGATCATGCGTAGGAGAAACTTTAGAAGGTATGTGAGAAGAGTTTGGGATTTTTGTGGATAGGGGCCTAACTTTTTTCGTGGGAAAATCCCTTCAATTACTGTTATCCAGAGCCCGTTGTAATGTTCAATGCACATTTTGTCAACAACTACAAGTTTTCACCACTTTGGTTCATGTAATATGTTCATTGTTTGTTATTGCATTTTCAATGGTGTTATACTTTTTTACTAAACTGTAAAATTCATATGTTTTTATTTGTGAAAAAATATATTCATATGTATTATATAAATAACAATGTCCACACCACAAATTTGCATTAAATGAACTTAACTGGTCATAAAAGGAGTCATATGGTCTTACTGGTCATAAAAGTGCAACTATATAAATGTTAAATCATATTCACTCTTATAAAAAGTTATTATAAAACAACTTCACATTAAACAGCAAACTTATTTCACTTATGTTTATAACCAGGTTTCAGGATTGGAAGACTCCCATGAAGAATCGTTTGCAGGCTCGTTGCTGCATATTCCTACTTAAGGCAAACCAAAATCAGTAGCTTGTGGCCTGTGTGGCTTTTGTCCAAAGTGGCCTGTGGGATTGGCAGGTTAAAGAAAGCAGAGTTAAGAGATAAATTTGTATAACAGAATGGACAAATTGCAACTTGAATTGTTGTAGTCACGGAACATGTTCTCGATGGTGATGGAGGCATCAGAAGAATCTGACTCAGGACTCTGGAATACATGAAGAGGATCCAAAAAATATTTATGATGCATTAAAAGATTTTTGAAAATAACTCTCTCTCTCTCTGTTCGGGATTCTTGATCCCTATCAAAACATTTAATAAAGATTGATATACTTTAAATTTTAAATGATATACTGTATAAATTGTCGAAAAATCGAAATAAATAATATATATATATATAGTACTTCTCATTTTGCCCATGGTGCCATACATATGTATATGTACATATTGGGGCTTATTTACTAAGGGTACCGCGGCCGCATTTTCGTCGGGTTCCTGATTTTTCAGGGGATCACGCAGGGGATTGGGCCACACAGATCGCCGGGATTGGAACAAGCACGGATTTAACATTAAATTTGTGTCGCAAGTCAAGCACTTACATGCACCAGGAAGGAGAAGGTGGAACTCCGGCGGACCTGAGCGGGGAAGGAGGAGACACATGCAGGATATCGGGTTGCACAATCTTAGTGAATCGCGGCACAGTGCATCATTGTCAGAGAGAGTCCGGATCGGGGATCGCACTCGGCCGGGTAAGTAAATTTGGCCCACTGCATAATACTGGGCTTTATATTATATTTCTATGTATGGAAAGAAAAAGAAGCAGCACTGATTACTGAGTCAGTGTACCAGAATTAAGACTAAAGTTACCAGATACAAATAATAGCAGCACAAAGTAGTGTTTTATTCACCATGTGTCCAGCAACTTTTGGCTCTCGTGGAGCCTGAGAAAGGCTCTGTCCCTGAGAGAAGAAAAGTTGATGGACACATTGGGGGAATTATCATACGCCAGCATATGAAAAGGCCACCACCCCCGGTCCTGCCGGGTACATGGAAGAGGTTCCGGCCTCTTGAGTATCCGTCGGGCGGCGTGGCTGTTTTGCAAAAATTACACCACTGGCATAGTTTACTTAAAAACCTGCAAACCTAGCAGGCACAGGGTCAGCAGTGTGCCTTTCCATACCCACAAGGCCCTGAGGAAGTGTAGTCGCATAGTCCCTTCATACTGTGCCTTCCCTTAGCAACCCCCCCTTCATCCTACCTGAAGGGAGGGTTTCTGGAAGGCGAACGGACATAGGAGTCTGCAAAGAGGACAGAGGGGCTGGTGGAGTACGCGGAAAGAGAGGGTCTGGTGGAGTACAAGGAAATAAGGTTGCAAGAAGGAGGACAGGGGGTTTGCAGAGGAGGAGGACAGGGGGTCTGACGAGAAGAGGCAGAGGGGTCTGGCAGAGGAGAGAGAGAGATCTGGTGGAAGAGGGGGACAGAGGGGTCTGGTGGTGGACGAGGACACAGGGTCTGGCGGAGGGAGAAAGGGGTCTGGTGGCGGGGTTGGAGAGAGGGGTCTGGCAAGGTGGTGGGTAGAGAGGTCTGGGAAAAGGGTGGCTGGTGCTGGGGGTGCCATAGTTACGAACGGAGGGTGGGGCATAGTATTAAGGGAGTTGCCAGGGGGGCATAGTTGAAAGGGAGCTACTGGGGGCACAATATTATAGGAAGCTACTGGGGGCGACAGTAATAAGGGATACTGCTTGCAGGGCCACAGTATAAAGGGAAGCTGCGGGGAAAGAGTAGGAGGGGGTGCTACTGGAGGGAGCATTCTGAAAAGGGAGCTTCTGGAGGGCCAATATGAAGGGGACCTTCTTGCAGGGCCACGTGTGAAGGAGAGATGCTGGGAGGGCAAAGTATAAAGGGGAGCTGCAGGGGGTACAGTATGAAGTGGATCTGCTGGGGGAAAGAGTAGGAGGGGGTGCTACTGGGAGGGCACATTATGATGGGGGGCTTCTGGGGGGCACAATATGAAAGGGACCTTCTTGCAGGGCCACAGTGTGAAGGAGAGATGCTGGGAGGGCAAAGTATAAAGGGCAGCTGCAGGGGGTACAGTTTGAAGTGGATCTGCTGGGGAAAGAGTAGGAGGGGGTGCTTACTGGGAGGGCAACATTATGAAGGGGAGCTGCTGGGGGGCACCTCAATATGTGAGGGACTGCTGAAAGGCCACTTATCAGGGGACTGCGGGTGGTGGGTCACAGTAGAGGGTGGCAGCTGCTGGACACACAATCAAGGGGACCTAATATGAGGGGGCCACATTATTAACAGGAGCTTGTGGGTTAAAATGTGAGGATGATGTATGGGAGAGGCGAATGAAGGTGTGAGCAAAATGCCCAGGCTGGGCAAACATTCTACTGAAAAACATCTTTTGTCCCTCTTTCGATACTTCAAATAGAGGTGACTTACACACATACAAACTACTACATACACACATTACATACATACATACACCACAAAAATAAAGCTGGGGATGAGATAATGAGATGGTATTTCAATGCATTTGCAAATGGTTTCCATGACAAAGCTGACAAAAATCATACTGTATTGTAGCGTATTGAACTACTACCCTTGTCCCGCCTCAGAAATACATGGTGGGCGTCACAAAGGGCAACTTAGTTTTCATTGCTATTTCAGATCGGAAATATAGCCCAATCCTGTAGACTAATGTCTTCTAACCCCCGTGTGAATACAGCGTAGAACAAAAGCCTTTTGTACAGTAAAAGTCACTGATGTAGGAGAAAGGTTTGGAAAGGTTTAACCACAGTGAAAGAGCGTCATTGCAAAACTGTTGTAAGACATTTAGTCTGTGAAATATCTGAGTCACGCTCTTACATGTGGTTAAACCTTTCCAAACCTTTCTCCTACATCAGTGACTTTTACTGTACAGAAAAGGCTTTTGTTCTACACCCCTCAAGTGGTATATATTAGCCCCCAGCACAACACACCCTCAGTGTTATAGTTAGCCCCCAGCACACACCCCTCAGAGGTAAACTGCACCCAGTACAGACTGCACTTTTTTTGATAAATGTGGGCCATTGGGGATCATTTACTAAGGGCCCGAAATCAGCCCCATTGTGTATATATCAAGTTAACCTTTGTGTTTTGTAAACACAAATGTTAACGCAATGTAATGAGGCAAATCTCCACTCCACAGATTATGGGGCACATTTATTAATAGTGAGGTAAACAGCACACTAATGTACAGAGTGCGCCAGATTTTTGAAGACCAGTGCACGGTTTTCTAATCTGGCGCACCTTGTACACACCAAATGCACTTAAACTGAGTGCACCATTATTTATTTGCTGCCCTTAGTTTAACATTTGGACTTTCCGTTGGACTTTCAACATAAATGTGGCAATCGGTGGGAATCGGCACCAGAACCCCCTTCTATGTACAAAAGCAAATATACATGTCAGCTCAGCTATACCCCACCTAATAGCAGACCGATAAGTCAAGTTCCAGAACGCCCAAGGCAGAAGCAATGCACAATCGAAGTGAAAAAGTTCCAGCGCAGACTTACAAACGGTCTAAAAGTTTTCTTTATTCATGTATCAGCAAATGTACATTGGGTAAAAAAGCACAAGAGAAAACGATCAACGCGTTTCGGGTAGCAAGCCTAAGGCACCTTCCACCGTTTTTTTTTGTGTTTTTAATGCCATCCAAACGCAAGTGGGAGGGGTTTTGGCCAAAGCGCATATGCGTTTCCAATGAATTCATGGAAAGATATGCGTTTGGCCAAATCCCTCCTACTTGCGTTTTGATGCGTTTAAAAACACTGAAAAATGGCAGTGGGAAGGCGCCCTCAGTCATGATCCAACAAACTTATGAATAATACATTTAAATAAACTCCAATAAACCTGGTCACATGACCTGGGAGGGAGAGAGTAGAAGGTTATTTAATATACCCCTAAAAGCTATTCATATTCATTACCTCTTGCACCACACAAATGACCTATAACATTAAGACATATAAAAAAAAGTAACACCTTTATTATGTACAAAAATGTGTACTCCTCTAAAGCTAAAAGGTAACATTACCAGTTTTTTGTCTCAAAAAGAGAAGCTCCACACCAGAACTTTTGAGGAGATTTAGCAGTGCAGATTTCTAGACAATGCAGAACATTGCAGTCTCATGTGGTGCCTGATTACAAGCAGCTATAGGAGGAATAATGTTACAGCAGTCCCTGGGTTCGTACAAGATAGATTCTGTAGGTTTGTTTCTTAAGTTGAGTTGTATGTAGTCAGAACTGTATATTTTATAATTGCAACTCCAGCCAATTTTTTTTTTTTGTTCTCCTGTGACATTGGATTTTTAAAATGTTGGTTGTCCTAAGAACAAGGAAACACTAAAGCTTCATTACAGACACCTGTGATAACTGTTGCGATATTGTAGCCTAAGCTAAATACATATTACCAACATCCAGAGGTCCGTTTGTAACTAGGGTTGTCTATAAAGTAGTAGGGCCGCCTGTATTTTGATCTAATAACTGGACTGAGACAGGCTGTAATAATTACAAAGATCATACCGGGTCTGGCTGCAGTTTGGTGCAAAAAGTGATGACAGGTTCCCTTAAGCATTGCAAAACTGTTGTAAGACATTAGTCTGTGAAATATCTGAGTCACGCTCTTACATGTGGTTAAACCTTTCCAAACCTTTCTCCTACATCAGTGACTTTTACTGTACAGAAAAGGCTTTTGTTCTTCGCTGTATTCACACTGGGGTTAGAAAACGACATTATCTACAGAGATTGGGCTTATTTCCGATCTGAAAATAGCAATGAGAACTAAGTTGCCCTTTGTGACGCCCACCATGTATTTCTGAGGCTGAAACAGGGTAGTAGTTCATATAACGCTACAATACAGTATGATTTTTGTCAGCTTTGTCATGGAAACCATTTGCAAATGCATTGAAATACTCATGTCATTATCTACATCCCCAAGCTTTATGTTTGTGGGTGTATGTGTGTATGTATGTATGTGTGTATGTATGTATGTGTGTATGTGTGTATGTATGTATGTGTGTAAGTGTGCGAGCCTCCTATTTGAAGTATCGAAAGAGGGACAAAAGATGTTTTTCAGGTAGAAATGTTTTGCCCTAAGCCATGCATTTTGCTACACCCCCTACTCCCCCACAATATAATTTCCGCCTTATTGCTCCCCATACATCCTCACATTTTACCCACAAGCTCCTGTAACAATGTGGCCCCCTCATATTAGGTCCCCTTGATATTGTGTGTCCAGCAGCTGCCCCTCATACTGTGACCCACCCGCAGCTTCCCCTGATAAAGTGGCCTTCCAGCAGTCCCCTCTCATATTGAGGCCCCCCAGCAGCTCCCCTTCATAATGTGCCCTCCCAGTAACACCCCCTCCTACTCTTTCCCCCAGCAGATCCACTTCAAACTGTACCCCCTGCAGCTCCCCTTTATACTTTGCCCTCCCAGCATCTACGCTGTATTACACTGGGGTTAGAAAATGACATTAAGTCTACAGTGATTGGGCCTTATTTCCGATCTGAAAATAGCAATGAGCACTAAGTTGCCCTTTGTGACGCCCACCATGTATTTCTGGAGCGCGGAAACAGGGTAGTAGTTCAATATAACGCTACAATACAGTATGCTTTTGTCAGCTTCTGTCACTGGAACCATTTGCAAAGCATTGAAATACTCCATCTCATTATCTACATCCCCAATCCCCCGCTTTATGTTTTGGGTGTAATGTGCATATGTATGTCTGTGTGTATGTGTGCGCGGCAGCCGTCTATTGTGAATTATCGAAAGAGGGACAAAAGATGTTTTTCAGGTAGAACTGTTTTGCCCAAGCCTTGCATTTTGCTGAACATACCCATACATCCTCACATTTGACCCGCAAGCTCCTGTACATAATGTGGGGGGGGGGAAATACAAACTCCCGCCGGTGTGTCCTCACCATCATTCCCGCTGATTACTACAAACCTCTGACAATCAAGCCCAAAACCAAGACTTTACCTACATACGCACACCTCGCTCCACCCGGACCCCTCCTAATTGTCGTGTACCTCGTTGATATTGTGTGCCCAGCAACTCCCTCATTACTGTGTACCCACCCGCAGCTTTTCCCTGTAGAAGTGCCTTCAGCATCCCTTCGCTTATTAGGTGCCCCCCACAGCTCCCCTTCCATAATGTGGGCCCTCCCATTAGCACCCCCTCCTACTCTTCCCCAGCAATCCACTTCACCTTACCCCCTGCAGCGTGCCCTTTATACTTCCTCTCCAGCATCTCTCCTTCACACTGTGGGCCCTGCAAGAAGGTCACACGCTTTCATATTGTGCCCCCTGAAGCCCCCACATATGTGCCCTCCCAGTAGCACACCCCCCTACGCTTCCCCCGCAGATCCACGTCATACGTACCCCCTCCGCGTCCCCTTATACGTTTTTGCCCTCCCAGCATCTCTCCTTCACACTGTGGCCCTGCAATAAGGTCCCCTTCATATTGTGCCCTCCAGTAAGTCTCCCGTCAAATGCCCCGCCCAGTAGCTCCCCCCTCCCTACTCTTTCCCCCAGCAGCTCCCCTTTATCATTCGTGATGCCCTGCAAGCATAAATCACCTTAGTTAACTGTGTTGTGAAGTCTTTTTTGTTTCTTTCTTCTTCACCCCCAGTAGCTTCCTATAAGTTGTGCCCCAGTACAGCTCCCTTTCAAAGAAAATACGATGCCCCCCTGGCACGTCCCTGTAATACGATGCCCACTCCGTTCGTAGCTATGGCCGCCCCTCAGCAACATCCCCCCCTGTCCAGACTCTTCTCCCACTTCTTGTTTGCTCATCCCTTCCTCCTCCCCTTCCCATAACTAATTTCTTCGTTTTCGTGCATCTCCTACCTTGTTTTTCTCTCTTCTCTTCTACTCTACAACACACAAACTACCTCCCCCACCGTTACTACTTCTTCTTCCTAGTTCTTTCTATCTCTCATTTTTCTAAAATTTACTATATCTTAAAAGAAAAACAGATCTTCACACTCATTAAAACATCGTATCATACATAATTACCTTTGACTTCTATCCCTCTTTTGTCTGTCTGGCTTTCTACCCCCACCTCCGCCAGACCTCTCTCCAACCCCTCCACCAGACCCCTTTCTCCCTCCCCAGACCCTGTGTCCTCTTCCACCAGACCCCTCTGTCCCCTCTTCCACCAGATCTCTCTCTCTCCTCTGCCGACCCCTCTGCCTTCTTCTCTGGCAGACCCGCTGTCCTCCTCCTCTGCAAACATGCCCTCTGTCCTCCTTCTTTGCCAGGACCATTTTTTCCTTGTACTCCACCATACCTCTCTTTCCTACTACTCCCCCAGCCCCTCTGTCCTCTTTTTGCAGACTCCTATGTCGTTCGCCTTTCCAGAAACCCTCCCTTCAGGTAGGATGAAGGGGGGGTTTGCTAAGGGAAGGCACAGTTATGAGGGACTATTGCGACTACACTTCCGCAGGGCCTTGTGGGTATGGAAAGGCTACACTGCTGACCCTGTGGCCTGCACGTTTCAGGTTTTAAGTAAAACTATGCCAGTGGTGTAATTTGCAAAACAAGCCACGCCCCCAAACTGATACTCGAGAGGCGAACCTCTTCATGTAACCCGCAGGAACCGGGGTTGTGGGTGCCTTTTATCATATAGGCTGGCGTATATAATCCCCCAAGGTGTCCATCAAGCTTCTTCTCTCACGGGACAGAATCCTTTCTCAAGGCTCCACATGAGCCAAAATTTGCTGGACCATGGTGAATAACAAAACACGACTTGTGCTGCTATTTTAATTGTATCTGGATCACTTGCCTGTCTTAATTCTGCTGGTACACCTGACTCAGTCAATCAGTGCTGCTGGGGTGTGCCTTTTCTATCTATAGAAATATAATAGATATAGCCGCAGTATATGCATCAGTGGGCAAATTTACTTTACGCCGGCCCGAGTCGCGATCCCCATCCGGACTCTCTGACAATGATGCACTGTGCCGCGATTCACGAAGATTGTGCACCCGTATTCCGCATGTGTCTCCTCTTCCCCGCTCAGGTCCGCCGGAGTTCACACCTCTCCTTTCCTGGTGCATGTAAGTGCTGACTTGCGACACAAATTTAAATGTTAAATCCTGTGCTTAGTCCGAATCCGGCGATCTGTGTGGCACAATCCCCCGCTGATTCCCTGAAAAATCAGGAACCCGACGAAAATGCGGCCGCGGTACCCTTATAAATAAGCCCCAATAGTACATATACATATGTATGGCACCATGGGCAAATGAGAAGTAATAATATATATATTTATTTATTGCGATTTTTCGACAATTTATACAGTAGATATTTTAAAATTTAAAGTATCAATCTTTATTAAATTTGTTTTGAATAGTGATCAAATGAAATCCCGAACAGAGAGAGAGAGAGTTATTTTTCAAACTTTTAATGCATTCAATATAATTATTTTGGATCCTCTTCATGTATTCCGAGATCCTGAGTCAGATTCTTCTGATGCCTCCATCCCATCGAGAACATGTTCCGTGACTACAACAAATTCAAGTTGCAATTTGTCCCATCGCTTGGACTTTACAAATTATGCCCTAACTCTGCTTTCTTAACCTGCCAATCCCACAAGCCACTTTGACAAAGCCACACAGGCCACCGAGCTACTATTTGGTTGCCTTAATTGAGGGAATATGCGCAACAGAGCCTGCAAACGATCTTCATGGGAGTCTTCCAATCCTGAACCTGGTTATAAACATAAGTGAAATAAGTTTGCTGTTTATGTGAAGTTGTTTTATAATAACTTTATAAGAGTGAATATGATTTACACTTTATACTGTAGTTGCACTTTTATGACCAGTAAGACCAGTATGACTCCTTTTATGACCAGTAAGTTCAATTTAATGCAAATTGTGGTGTGGACATTGTTATTATTAATCACAATAATGAATATATTTTTTCACAATAAAAACATATGACTTTTACAGTTTAGAAAAAAAAGTATAACACCATTGGAAACATTGCATAACAAACAATGAACATATTCAACTGAACCAAAGTGGTGAAAACTTGTAGGTTGACAAATGGCATTGAACCATTACAACGGGCTCTGGATAACAGTAATTGAAGGGATTTTCCCACGAAAAAGTTAGGCCCTATCCACAAAAATCCCAAACCTTCTCACATACCTTCTAAAGTTTCTCCGACGCATGATCGGTACCAAAGTTTTATTTTATCATATAGGCATTTCGAAGATTATAAATCTAAGGCATTTCAAAGACAAAAAATGAACCCTACAAAAACCAATATAGGTATCTACTTAATGCCAACACACTAAAGAGTACAAACCCGGAGAAAACGCTATGGGTGCACATTTACTACGGGTCCGCAGCTGCGATCCGTCGGTTTTTTCCCGAATATTTCGCTTTGCACTGATTTCACGGATTGTGGCACCGCGATCGATTCACGCGACAGAAACCAGGTGGCGTGGCCACCGGACAACCTGAAGGATTCGGAATTTAAAAAGCCATTTGTGTCGCAAGATCAAGCACTCACATACACCAGAAAAAAGCAGGTGAACTCCGGCGGTCCTCGCGCAGCAGCGACACCTGGTGAATATCGGCGCACGGACCTTAGTGAATCCCGCCAGAACCCGAATCACAGTGTCGAAGAACCCGCCACTGGATCGCGACTGGACCAGGGTAAGTAAATGTGCCCAATGTGTTATATGGCAAACCAAGAATAAGGAAGTTTATTTAAAAGAGATACAAAAAAACACCCACACGGACAATATAAAAACATGAAAACGTACTGAAGTATCATCCAACAAACACAGTTGCTTTAAATGAGTAATACAGAGCAACAAAACACCCTCCTGTAAGGTCAAAATGTGACCCTCACCATCCCAGGGTGATTATAATATTGTAAACAATTCACACTGTAAAGAGCCGCTGAGATATAAATGTACTGACAAGCCAAGGGTAAAGCATCAGATACTAGGTAAATAATAGACCTGGCAGGAAGATAGTAACAAAAACGACATACATGAATTAAATTCTTATTGATACGTTACAATAAGGCAGCGGTAATACGGTCACAAAAGAAGGAATCACAGCATCAATCATTCAGGATGGTGGAGGTACAGGAGATGTGGGCACCCAAATCTAAAGGCATTTTATGTCTGGAATATCTGGAGGCTCCCAACTGTCTTGGATTTGGCATTACTGTCCCGGTTTTTCATCTCTGTCCCGCCATCCCAGTTGGTTGGGAGATGTCCGGAATTCCTGAGTGTTCCCACCTCTGGTGTCCTGACTACTCAGTTTTGTCCCACCACCAAGTAGGCCTCCCTGCCAGACTCCAGTGGCTCACACTGTTTTGCACAACGAAGCCAGAGGTAGAGTAGCTTCCTACTATCTCACCATGATCCAGCACCTACCCTATGAATCTCCCTTACCCTTAGCTTGCCTCCCCCCCTTACTGTGTACACTGCGCCACATAAATGACGCAAGGCTGGAAAAGACATGATCATCCCGGGGGCATCAAACCAGAAGGCCATAAATAAGCACCCATATCATCTCCTCCCTAGGGGTGCACCACTTCCTGCAGCTATGGAGATTGACAGGGGGTTTCCGCCAAAACATAATATGGACTGATGCATTGATTTCTATTTAATGGCCCTATTCACAATTCACCTTGGATTTGGGGTTGGGGATTCAAATCCTGGCACCCATATTGAAAGGCTGATGCACCATTGGCTACATAGAGGCACATTTAAAGCAGACTTCAATAGGAGCTGAACCTGCAGTACCCATGTCCTGTACCTACATAATGGAGGGTAGTCTAATTCTGGCTCATTAATTTTATAATACCTCCTCTATGGTGTATACATACCATTTATTCTTGTGGCTGGATGATGCCTATACCCGGGACCTGGTCATAACTGTGCGTCCAGGGGAGCAGGTAATGTCACGATGGACATACATTCACCAATCAACCTGCTCTAATGGCCACAATCAGTGCTAAAAAGTTACAAAGGCAATCATTTTACCAATATAAAAAGTTATTGTGCCTTATTTCTTCTTAAAAGAGTAGAACCTCCATATATTTGTTATCAACATACATAAGATAAAACTATCCTAGTTACAATAGTAACAAAATCATAGCAAAACTTTCATATTTCCAAGAAGTTTAACGAAACAGAAGCCAAAAGAGTGGCTGCATGGGTACTAGAACTCTACAACCCTCTCCATTTTAATATTTCCCCACCAAGGTTTAATGATCAAAACTATTTAACATGAAAATGTATCACTCTACAATACAGCCTTATAGAGAGTCATTGTCTCTTAGTTGTTTATATCACCTGGTAACTACACGCCATACGATTGCCAGATCGAAATGGAAAAAAACCTCAACATCTTTACTATTCAGTTGATGGGAGAGGGATCTGTCCAGAAGCACGTATGGATATCATTATCTGATGTCATATATATATATATATATATGGTCCTCTCCATGTCCTTGTGTGATGGTGACGGTTTTAGGACTGCAGTTAATTCCTCCCCTCTACTGCCCATTCATCCCCACTCTCTTAGTTGAGATATGACTGCGTTATATTAGTGGCTTATATAGAACCTCCCCATCACATGTATATCCTGCCCTTATCAGTGGAAGTAACGGCCATAACAAGTCCTCATAAACATGACTTGTAGAGTCCTGCACCTCCTTTATACACCCAATATTTGGCTGTTGCGTTTGCTGAGGATCGGTTGGGCCAGCAATTTGTAGAAAAGTCATGGGGGTCTGGAGAAGCAATGTGTCACAACCCGTGTAGGGGGAATCCACTAACCCCAGCGACAATTCATTATGTAAATATTTAGGGGAAGTTTATAAGATGTGTAAAAGAACTCCTTGTTGTCCTAGCAACCAATCACAATGGATTTTTTATTTGCCCTGTGTTTTTTGCTATGGGCACACAGACAGTTCTCATTTATGAAGCTTCATACATCTGCCCCCCGGTCTCTGTATATTCGTGAAGTGTTCTTTACAAAAGTTAACCGTTTGTGCAGTTGGTCACTGTGGGATCCGAGCTGCCTGGATGAGGTCCTCCCTGAAAGACTCTGATCGGGTGCGAGCGTCTTAACTTTCATATTCACCTTTTTTATTCTTTACAAAAAGTTAACCCTTATATATACCTATAACGTATTGTAAGGATATTTGAGAAATAGATATTTTTTTTTAGAATATTTATTAAATTTGTAGGGCAGGCCTATATTGTCCTAGATATTCCGAAGTTGTCCCACGCTCACCAGGGTTGTCCTGCCTCCTTGTCCCTGATTCAGTTTATCCCGTCCCCTAGTCCTTCCTCCTTGCCAGTATACTGTGGCTTACACTGCTGCTAAGTGAGCCAGAGAATGGTGTAAGCTGCTGTGTCTCTTCTATCCGGCCTGTGCTGTTGCACGCCCGGCACCTCCCCTAGCCTGGTTAGGCCCGCTCTCCTCCCATATCACACTGCTCGTTGATGACTGCAAGACTGTCATCACGCGGACACTCCATCCATGAGAACAGATGTGGAGGCCTAATATCCACCATGTCATCTGCTTCTCTAGGGGTGCACCAGCACAGCACCTTGCCTGCAGCTACAAGATTGGCTTGATTGTTCAAGGCAAAAAATATTGTATGGACTGATGATTGATGTATGTTATTAATGGCTTATTCAAAGTCACCATGGAGTTTGGCGGGATGTTCAAATCCTGGCACCCATATTGATAGGCTGATAGCACCATTGCTACATAGTGGACACATTTGGAAACAGACCATATGTTTGATATGTTGATTAATCAACATAATAGCAACAATAAATGTATCTTCATCTACCAACGCAACAACTCAAGCAAAACTGTTCATATTTTCCATAAAAGTTTTAACAAAATCAAGCTAACGCTCTGAGTGTTGCCAAGGGTAACTAGATATCTCTAACCCGTTTGTTTTGGTAATATTTCACCCCCAAGTTGAAAACTATTTAAACACGAAAATCACCATACTCTCCAATAAGCAGTCAATGTTTTTCATAACAGTGTTAGTAGGGAAGCCATTTAAACCTGCAGTAAAGGCAGGCAATTCAGATTTGTAAAGATTTTTGGGGGAAGATTTAAGAGTGTGGTAATGTGAACTCTCCTTTGTTTGTCCTTAGCAAACGTGACAATGTAATTCTTATTTTGTATTTTCTTTTGGTATTGGTTGCTAAAAACCTTCCTCCCCTCCCTGTCTCTGTATATTATGAAGTGTGTTTGTTATAAAAAGTTAACCTTATAATATAACTATAACTGTATTTGTAATGGAATATAAAAAGAATTTTTGAGAATATTATTATCAATTTGTAGGCAGGCCTACACATTATCTGCCTATAGCAGTGCCACTCTAAACTTTCATGTTATCAAGAATAGCCATATCAGGGATGGGTAGTTGTGTCTCTGAGACACGTTTTTCTAAGGTCCTTAAATCGTTTTCCTCCTCCCATCTTCCCTTCCTTTCTTCTGTATCAAGACCGTCGTTTATAACAAAGGCACGTATTCCAATAAATGATTTAATTCAACATAAATGACCAAACTTATAGTATTGTCCCTGTTCAGGTACAGTTACACGGTATATTCATCTAACAAAACAGTCTGCAAGCATTTTGTACATAAGCGGGTCCTCAACTTCCCCACTTTCAGTGCCAAGCCCAGCTGTGTGCCAACGACACAGACTTCATCACATGGCTGAAGCACGGACACACAAATGGCTGGCGCCAGATCACGATCATAGAATGCGCTTCGCCGGACCCTGTAGGCAGACCACAATGGCTGGCGCGCAAATGCTGCAGGAATCACACGGTGGATGCACGCTGGACCAGGCAATGCTGGTGCGGATGCAGTGTACAAGACGTTTCGGCTGAGCGGCCGAGGCCCCAGTCAACTGGCAAGTTCAGACGATGGCAGGACCATATGATGTGCTCATTGGACGACTGCGGATCAGAAGCATGGTGGATGTCCAGTACCATAGACCAATGGGCTGCGGAAGACACCACCAGGGGACCCGAAGGACTCCATGATGCTAACGGCGGACTCATGGAAGAGCACCACTGGGTGTGATGGGGACTAACTGTCCGGATGTCTTCAGACCCCCAAAAGTGCTCGCTGGGATCCACAGGACCTGACGCTGGCTAACAGCGGTGACTGGTGGAGGCGTTTCGAGACCCAAGATGGCTAGTTGGCAGACATCGCAAGACAATGATGGCATTGCCAGACCATCGCGGACCAAGCACGTGGCTGCCACAGCCATGCCTGTAGGCGGACCCTACAGATCAGACTATAGGGTGGGCGAGGGCCGGCACTGCTGGAGCCTATAGACCGATGGCACAACGACATCGCGGACCAGTGAACAGCTCGTAAGGAACGCGCTGCCCGTTTTGACCTTAGCAACCAATCAAACACTGTAGAGTTCATTTTCTATTTTGCCCTTTGTGATTGGTTGCATAAGGCAACACGAGACGTTCCTCATTGAGGAAATCTTCATAGCATCTGATGCTCGATTCTCTTATATATGAGGGAGTGTTTTGTTACTGACAAGAGTGAACCCTTATATATAACTATAAACGGTCCATTGATAGGTAACTATAAAATGATTTTTGAGACTATTAAGTGGGGGGCAGTGTCTACTAATCATGTGTCTAAATAAAACTGTCTTTCTGCCTATAGCAATGGCCACTGTTAACTTTTCCTGTATTAAAGAGCTTATCTTCAAGAGATATGTTGTTTTGCGAGTGGTTGCTACAAGCAACAGAGACAGTTCCCGTAGGTTCTCGTGAATCCCCCTTTTTCCTCGTTATTTCTTATGACACTTATGGAATTTATAAATTAAAGGACTGTATTTAAAATAATATATTTATATCACATAAAATTACCATACTTTAAACATATAGTTACTATGTCCTGTGTCAGGAACATTTATTGTATGCTCAAACACAACAGTTCTGCAGCAGTTTTTGTCATAACAGCTTCAGGCCGAAAGCACAAGCTGGTGCCAGATTTGTGTAGACCAGCAAATGGCTGAGCCACTGGACCTATCAGAAGCCTGGCGCTGACGACAGTGACCAGTCGCTGGGACCCTGTAGACCAAGAGAATTACTCGGCTGGCGAATGCAGTAGAGACAGATGACTGGCGTACGGCCTCGGGACCTGGCATCGACTGGTGGCTGCACCATGACCAGACGATAGCTGTCTGGAGGACGCCTAGCTGTAATAGAGAAGGTGAAGGTTGTGGGAACAGAACATGGTAGGACCGACGGAAAATACTGCTGGAACACCAATGAGAGATGTCTGTCGACGCAGCAGGACCCAACGATAGATGCATAGTGATGCTGTGATACCCACAATGGGCTGGTGGAGGACTACCAGATACCCCAAGGTGGCTGGCGGAAGAAGTCACAGGTACCATCATGGCACTGCGGACAACGAGGTATAAGAGCAGCAGTGGCACACGCAGTCAAGTCAATGCTACGCGTGGAGACGCCGTGGACCAAACTGTGGCTGGCGCGACTGTGCAGGACTAGACGCTGAGTGGCTGCGGGATGCTACAAGACCAGACCATGGTATGGCGACCACAGGGCACGACTATGATTGGCGATGCCCGCGGACCGCCAATGACTGTGGCATACACCTGGGACCAGACAGTGGCTCATTGGAGGACACCGCGTACTAGAGCTGCTTCTCCTACATCAGTGACTTTTACTGTACAGAAAAGGCTTTTGTTCTACGCTGTATTCACACTGGGGTTAGAAAATGACATTATCTACAGTGATTGGGCTTATTTCCGATCTGAAAATAGCAATGAGAACTAAGTTGCCCTTTGTGACGCCCACCATGTATTTCTGAGGCTGAAACAGGGTAGTAGTTCATATAACGCTACAATACAGTATGATTTTTGTCAGCTTTGTCATGGAAACCATTTGCAAATGCATTGAAATACTCATCTCATTATCTACATCCCCAAGCTTTATGTTTGTGGGTGTATGTGCATATGTATGTATGTGTGTATGTGTGCGAGCCTCCTATTTGAAGTATCGAAAGAGGGACAAAAGATGTTTTTCAGGTAGAAATGTTTTGCCCTAAGCCTTGCATTTTGCTACACATACCCCATACATCCTCACATTTTACCCACAAGCTCCTGTAATAATGTGGCCCCCTCATATTAGGTCCCCTTGATATTGTGTGCCCAGCAGCTCCCCCTCATACTGTGACCCACCCGCAGCTTTCCCTGATAAAGTGGCCTTTCAGCAGTCCCTTCTCATATTGAGGCCCCCCAGCAGCTCCCCTTCATAATGTGCCCTCCCAGTAGCACCCCCTCCTACTCTTTCCCCTTCCCCCAGCAGATCACTTCAAACTGTACCCCTGCAGCTCCCCTTAAACTTTTGCCCTCCCAGCATCTCTCCTTCACACTGTGGCCCTGCAAGAATCCCCTTTCATATTGTGCCCCCCAGAAGCCCCCATCATAATGTGCTCCCAGTAGCACCCCCTCCTACGCTTTCCCCCAGCAGATCCCCTTCAATACTGTACCCCCTCAGCTCCCCTTTATACTTTGCCCTCCCAGCATCTCTCCTTCACCCGTGGCCCTGCAAGAAGGTCCCCTTCATATGTGGCCCTCCAGAAGCTCCCTTTCAGAATGTACCCTCCAGTAGCACCCCCTCCTACTCTTTCCCCGCAGCTTCCCTTTATACTGTGGCCCTGCAAGCAGTATCCCTTATTACTGTCCCCCCAGTAGCTTCCTATAATATTGTGCCCCCAGTAGCTCCCTTTCAACTATGCCCCCCTGGCAACTCCCTTTAATACTATGCCCCACCCTCCGTTCGTATATGGCACCCCCCAGCACCAGTCCACCCTTTTCCCAGACCTCTCTACCACACCACCTTGCCAGACCCCTCTCTCCAACCCCGCCACCAGACCCCTTTCTCCTCCGCCAGACCCTGTGTCCTCTCACACCAGCCCCTCTGTCCCCCTCTTCCACCAGATCTCTCTCTCTCCTCTGCCAGACCCCTCTGTCCTTCTTCTCGTCAGACCCCCTGTCCTCCTCCTCTGCAAAACCCCTCTGTCCTCCTTCTTGCCAACCATTATTCCTTGTACTCCACCAGACCCTCTCTTTCCCTACTCCACCAGCCCCTCTGTCCTCTTTGCCAGACTCCTATGTCCGTTCGCCTTCCAGAAACCCTCCCTTCAGGTAGGAGAAGGGGGGTTGCTAAGGGAAGGCACAGTATGAAGGGACTATGCGACTACACTTCCTCAGGGCCTTGTGGGTATGGAAAGCACACTGCTGACCCTGTGCCTGCAGGTTTGCAGGTTTTTAAGTAAAACTATGCCAGTGGTGTAATTTTTGCAAAACAGCACGCCGCCCGACGGATACTCAAGAGGCCGGAACTCTTCATGTACCCGGCAGGACCGGGGGTGGTGGCCTTTTCATATGCTGGCGTATGATAATTCCCCCAATGTTGTCCATCAACTTTTCTTCTCTCAGGGACAAGCCTTTCTCAGGCTCCACGAGAGCCAAAAGTTGCTGGACACATGGTGAATAAAACACTACTTGTGCTGCTATTATTTGTATCTGGTAAACTTTAGTCTTAATTCTGGTACACCTGACTCCAGTATCAGTGCTGCTTCTTTCCTTTCCATACATAGAAATATAATATAAAGCCCAGTATTATGCAGTGGGCAAATTTACTACCCGGCCGAGTCGCGATCCCCGATCCGGACTCTCTCGACAATGATGCACTGTGCCGCGATTCACTAAGATTGTGCAACCCGATATCCTGCATGTGTCTCCTCCTTCCCCGCTCAGGTCCGCCGGATTCCACCTTCTCCTTCCTGGTGCATGTAAGTGCTTGACTTGCGACACAAATTTAATGTTCAATCCGTGCTTGTCCAATCCCGGCGATCTGTGTGGCCCAATCCCCGGCGTGATCCCCTGAAAAATCAGGAACCCGACGAAAATGCGGCCCGGTACCCTTAGTAAATAAGCCCCAATATGTACATATACATATGTATGGCATCCATGGGCAAAATGAGAAGTACTATATATATATATATTATTTATTTCGATTTTTCGACAATTTATAGCAGTATATATTTAAAATTTAAAGTATATCAATCTTTATTAATATGTTTTGATAGGGATCAAGAATCCCGAACAGAGAGAGAGAGAGTTATTTTCAAAAATCTTTTAATGCATCAATAAATATTTTTTGGATCCTCTTCATGTATTCCAGAGTCCTGAGTCAGATTCTTCTGATGCCTCCATCACCATCGAGAACATGTCCGTGACTACAACAAATTCAAGTTGCAATTTGTCCATTCTGTTATACAAATTTATCTCTAACTCTGCTTTCTTTAACCTGCCAATCCCACAGGCCACTTTGGACAAAAGCCCACACAGGCCACAAAGCTACTGATTTGGTTTGCCTTAAGTAGGAATATGCAGCAACGAGCCTGCAAACGATTCTTCATGGGAGTCTTCCAATCCTGAACCTGGTTTATAAACATAAGTGAAATAAGTTTGCTGTTTAATGTGAAGTTGTTTTATAATAACTTTTATAAGAGTGAATATGATTTAACATTTATATAGTGCACTTTTATGACCAGTACCATAGACTCCTTTTATGACCAGTAAGTTCATTTAATGCAAATTTGTGGTGTGGACATTGTTATTTATATAATACATATGAATATATTTTTTCACAAATAAAAACATATGAATTTTACAGTTTAGTAAAAAAGTATAACACCATTGAAAATGCAATAACAAACAATGAACATATTACATGAACCAAAGTGGTGAAAACTTGTAGTTGTTGACAAAATGTGCATTGAACATTAAACGGGCTCTGGATAACAGTAATTGAAGGGATTTTCCCACGAAAAAAGTTAGGCCCTATCCACAAAAATCCCAAACTCTTCTCACATACCTTCTAAAGTTTCTCCTACGCATGATCGTGACCAAAGTTTTATTTTATCATCATATAGGCATTTCGGAAGATATAAATCTAAAGGCATTTCAAAGACAAAAAATGAACCCTACAAACCAATATAGGGTATCTACGTAATGCCAACACACTAAATGAGTACACAACAGGAGAAAACGCTATGGGGGCACTTTACTAAGGGTCCGCAGCTCGCGAATCCGTCGGGTTTTTCCGAATATTTCCGCTTTGCCTGTATTCACGGGATTGTGGCCACGCGTCGATTCACGCGACGAACCGGGGGGCGTGGCCACCGGACAACTGAAGGATTCGGAATTTAAAAAGCCATTTGTGTCGCAAGATCAAGCACTCACATACACCAGAAAAAGGCAGGTGAACTCCGGCGGTCCTCGCGCAGCAGCGACACCTGGTGAATATCGGCGCACGGACCTTTGAATCCCGGCAGAACCCGAATCAGCGTCGAAGAACCCGCCGCGGGATCGCGACTGGACCGGAAGTAAATGTGCCCCATGTGTTATATGGCAAACCAAGATAAGGAAGTTTATTTAAAGAGATACAAAAAAAAACACACACACGGACAATAATAAAAACAATGAAAACGTACTGAAACATCCAAAAACACAAGTTGCTAAATGAGTATACAGAGCAACAAACCACCTCCTGTTAAGGCAAATTGACCCTCACCATCCCAGGGTGATTATAATATTGTAACATATTCACACTGTAAAGAGAACCGCTGAGATATAAAATGTACTGACAAGCCAAAGGGTAAAGCATCAGATACTAGGTAATAATGAGACCTGGCAGAAGATATAAAAAACGACATAATGAATTAAATTCTTTTATACGTTACAAATAAGGCAGCGGTAAATACGGTCCAAAAAAGAAGGAACACAGCACATTCAGGATGGTGGAGGTACAGGAGATGTGGCAACCAAATCTAAAGGCATTTTAGTCTGGAATATCTGAGGCTCCCACTGTCTTGGATTAACAGATAGAGGGGTGAAGCACAACCACCTATAATGTTGAGCCAGATACACAAAAACTGAATCAATCAAAGCAGCAAGAAAAAGAAGTATCCAAAAAGGCTCATGGGTATGCAAAATCACCAAGAAACAAATTTTATTGATGCAATACAGATAATAACACATGTTAAAAACATTTAAAAAATACACATGTGTAACCAAACAATGTACGGTGACCTGGTGACTGCCCCTGTCAATCCTAAATAGTGGATATGTGACCCCTCCCAAGAATTCTAAGCCTGATCATGATAAGTGCCACAACGTGCCAAAAAGTGCACATCCCAAACAATCACCATCCTCAATATATCAGGCCTGAGAAACCCACTGTGCATGACAGTGCGTCTAAACTATACTCAGTTATCATTGTAAACGTGAACATACTTAAGGGGAAAAAAAATGAAAGGAACACGAGTTACCGCGGGAGGAGGTAAGGGAGACAGAGACAAAGGGCTCCCACGCGTTTCGTCGCCACATGAGGGGCAACTATCCTCTGGGTGTACATCCCTAGACTAGCGTGTCTCACCTTTTTTATGCAGTCCGCATGTTAATTGAAAGCAACTGGCTTGTTGCCCGGTCACCGGCGCATGACCGGAATTTGGTCGGCGTAAACCGGAAGTGTTAGAAAGTCTGGCGCATATCCGCATACCTCCACCTGCCGGGGTATAAGTGTTTGAATTTGCCTAGGCAACAACGGGTAAGTAAGGCATTGAGAATATCAACGATGCATTCCATCCGCGCTAAAAAATACATGATGCGCCAGTAAAATGTAACCAAATGACGAATATGCAAAAACTGCAGAGACGAAATTTGGACACTCTGTATTGACATGTATCGTGCATTTAGACGGTAATTTATAATCGAAGTAATTATCTGTCCTAAAGCACGTATGGCCTTTTTGGATACATTCGTTTTCTTGTGCTTTGAACTGTCTGGATTTGGCATTACGTCCCGTTTTTCATCTCTGTCCCGCCGCATCCAGTTGTGTGGAGACGTGTCCGAGATATTCCTGAGGTGTTCCACGCTCTGGTCCTGACTACTCAGTTTGTCCACCCCCAAAGGTATGGCCTCCTGCTCAGACCACATGGCGTCTCAACATGGTTTTGCTACAACGAAGCCAGGTGACGGTAGAGTAAGCTTCCTACTTATGCTATCACCATGATCCAGCACCTACCCCTATGAACCTCCCTTACCCTGTAGCTTGCTCTCCCCCCTCACTGTGTAGACGACACTGCCCACATAAGGACGAAGCATAGGCTGAGAAGAAGACTGATTCATCCGTGGGGCACAGAACAACCCAGAAGGCCAATAATACAGCACACCAATATTCATCTCCTTCTAGGGTGCACCACTTCCTTCCTAGCTATGGAGATTGACAGGGGGTTCAGCCAAACATAATGATGGGACTGATGCATTGATGTCATATTTTAATGGCCCTATTCAAATTCACCTTGGGTCCTTGGTTTGGATTCAAATCCTGCCGCCCATAATTGAAGCTGATAGTCAACCATGCTAAATATGAGGGAACCCATTTAGAAGCAGACTCCCAATAGGAGCTGAACCTGCAGTAACAGTCCTGTAACTACATAATGGAGGGTAGTCTAATTCTGCTCATTAATTTTAAATAATAACCGTCTTGGTGAGACAGACCATTTATATCTTGTGGCTGGATGATGCCTATACCTGACCGAGGCCTGGGGCAGTAACTTGTGGTCCAGGAGACAGGTAATGTGCACTGGAATGCGACACTACAGTTCACTAAATAACTGCTCTAATTGCCACAACGTGCTTAAAAAGTTACAAAGGCACATCATTTGTACCAAAGATACAAAAGTTATTGTGCCTTATTTCCTTAATAAAAAGTAGAACCTCCTATAATTTGGTACAACATAATCATTAGACAATAAACTATCCTCAGTTACCAAATAGTAACAAATCGAGAAAACCTTTCATATTTTCCAAGAAGTTTAACGAAAAGAAGCCAACTCGAGGTGCTGCCATGGGTAACTAGAACCTCTACAACCCTCCCGTTTTAATAGATTTTCCCCACGAGGTTTAATTGATCAAAACTATTTAAACATGAAAATTATTCACTCTATCATGTACAGTCTTATAGAGAGTCATGTCTCTAGTTGTTTATATCACATGGAACTACAGCACAGTACGATTGCCAATCCGAAAATTGGAAAAAAACTCAACAGTCAGTTACTATTTCGTTGCTATGTGGAGATGGATCTGTCCAGGAATCACGTCATGAGATTACTATGTCTGAGGTTTCATTATATATATATTATAATATATATATATTTATTTATATAAATTATATCATGGTCCTCTCATGTCTTTGTGAATGGTGGACGGTTTGAGACTGCAGTTAATTTCCTTCTCCCTCTACTGCCCTCATCATCCCCCTCTCCTTTAGAGGAATATGACTGCAGGTCTAGATTATGATATAGAGAAAACCCATCTGTATACCGCCTATCAGGAAGAGGCTAGTTGACACCCCCCCACCCAATCCCCCCCACACTTGACTTGTAGAGTGTCCCCTGCACTCCTTGTATATACACCATATTATGGCTGTTGGCGTTTGCTGAGGATCTGGTTGGGCATGCAATTTGTAGAAAATGATCATGGGGGGGTCATGGAGAGCAATGTGTCACAACCCGTTTAGTGGGGGAATCCACCGACTGAACCCCAGCAGACACAATCTTATGTAAAATCTTGTAGGGGAAGATTTATAGAATGTGGTAAAGACTACTCCTTGTGGTCCTTAGTCACACCAATCAAATGTAGATTTCTCATGATTTGCCTTGTGGATGTTTGCTCTGGGCACACTAACAGTTCTATTTAGGAAGTCATACATATGCCCCCCCGGTCTCTGTATATACAGTTGAAGTGTTCTGTTCAAAAAAGTTACCTGTTGTGGCACGTTGGTCACTGGGGATCCGAGCTGCCTGGATGGAGGTTCATCCCTGAAAGGACCTCTGATCGGGTGAGCGTCATTAACTTTCCATGATTCACTTTTTATTACTTTACACAAAAGTTAACCCTTATATATATACCTATAACTGTTTGTAAGGATAATTGAAAAATAGAATATTTTTTTTAGAAATATTTATTAATTTGTAGGGGGGCATGCCTTAATTGTCTAAAATAATAGTCTAACCTCTGTACTTAACTGTATTGTAAGGTAAATACAATAGATTTTTAGATATTTATTACATTTGTAGGGGCAGGCCTACAATTATCTGCCATAGCAAAGGCCATGCTAACTTTCCATTTATCAAGAATAGCAACTATAATCAGGATGAGGTAATTGTTGCTCTGAGACGTTTTCTAGGTCCTTGAATCGTTTTCTTCTCGCTTTATTCTATAAGCACCTTCATTATAACAAAAGGACTGTTTCAAAATAAAAAATTTCTTTTATTCACATAAAATCCAATATTATAGTATATATGATGTCCTGTTCAGGTACTTTACGTATAATTCATCTTAAAACAACAGTCTGCAGCATTTTTTTTACATCACAGGGTCCTCACTAACTTGCCCCCATCGCTTTCAGGCAAAGTCCCAGCTGGTGCCGACACAACAGACCATCACATGGCTGAGCCACTGACCACAGCAAATGCTTGCGCCAGTATGCCGCAGACAGAGAATGGGCTGTCGCGGACCCTGTAGGCCAGCCCATGGCTGCCGCAAATGCTGCCGGAACAGGCAACGGTGGATTCGCGGGACCCAGGCAAATGGCTGGTGTCGGATGCGTGGGACCAGACTTTCGACGAAGCTGCGAGGCCCAGTCACTGCAATTGGTCCAGACGATGCAAGACAGATGAGGCTCATTGACGATGTCGGATCAGATCTGGTGGAATGTCGCAGGACCCAGACAATGCTCGCTGGAAGAAACCACCAGGACCCGAAATGACCCCATGATAGCTATCGGCGGACTCATGGAAGACACCACGGGATGATGAATGGGCGATAACTGACTGTCGGATGTCTCAGGACCAAAATGGCTTGCGGTGGATGGCACCGGACCTTACGCTGCTAACAGGCAGATGACTGGGTGGAGATGTTTCAAGACCCAAAGATGGCTGGTGGCCGACATCGCAGATCAAGAAGATGGCTGCCAGCAACCGCGGGACAAGAGCAACAGTGCTTGCCAAACAACCAATGCATGTATGCTGACCCTACAGGATCGACTAAGGGTTGGCCGAGGGACGCACTGCTGGAGCCTATCGACGTGTGCCCAACGAACCTCGGCTGGACCAGATGACCGCTGTAAGGAACGCTCCTTTTTGTCCTTAGCACCCATCAAACAATGTAGATTTCATTTTCTATTTTGCTTTGTGATGTTTGCTATAGGCACACAGACAGTTCCATTGAGAAACTTCATCATCTCTGCTCGATCTCTGTATATATGAGTGAAGTGTTTTGTTAACTGAAAGTGAACCCTTATATTATAACTATAACTGTATGTAATGGTAATATAAAATGATTTTTTGAGACTATTAAATTTGGGGGCAGGTCTATATTGTCTAAATAAAACTGTCTTTGCTTGCCTATAGCATGGGCCACTGCTTAACTTTCGTTTATATAGAAGAGCATTATATCATAGATAGTAGTTGTTTTGCGATTGGTTCTCAAGCAACAGAGACAGTTCCCTTAAGTTCTTGAATCCCCTTTTTCCCCTTCGCTTTATTGCTATATGCACTTTATTTATAATTAAGGATCTGTATTTAATTAAAAAATAATATTTTATTCACTCTAAAATTCCCATAGTTGAGAAACAGTATGTATATGTCCGTTCAGGAACAGTTATATTGTATCTTAACACAACAACAGTACTGTCAAGCAGTTTTTTGTACATAACAGCTTTCAAGGCCAAAGCACAGTCTGGTGTCCAGAATTGTGTAGACCGCAAAATGGCTGAGCCACTGACCATAGCGAAGGCTGGCGTCTCGACGCAGTGGAACCAGTCGCTGACCCTGTAGACCAGAGGATGACTGGCTGGCGAATGCAGTAAGAGACGAGACTGGGCGTACCCTCGGGACCTGCGATTTGCTGGTGGCAGGCACAGGGGCAGACATAGCCTCGTGTGAGACACTGCGTACTAGAGAATGGTGAAGGTTGTTGGGAACAGACGATGGTAAGGACCGACTGAAACACTGCTGGTACAAACAATGAGAGATGGCTGTCGGACGCCGCAGGACCCACGATAGATGGCAGGGGGATGGCTGTGATAACCAACAATGGCTGGTGGAGGACACCAGATGACCCAAGGTTGGCTTGGCGGAAGAAGTCACAGGACCAACGATGGCATGGCGGACAAACGAGGGTCAGAGCACCGTGCACACGGCAGGACGTCAATGGCTAGCGGTGTGACGCCGTGGGGACCAAACGTGGGCTGGCACGGACGGTGCAGACTAGACGATTATTGGCTGCGGGATGCTGCAAGACCAGACAATGGTATAGGCGACCCCCAGAGCACACGACTTGAACTGGCGTATGCCGCTGGACCTGCCAATTACTGGTGGCAGACACTGTGGGACAGACATTGTGCTCTTGGAAGGACACCTTGTACTATAGTCTGCTGGAACCAATGAGGGCTGGCTGCGGGCAGGTAGGACCTCGATGATAGAATGGCGGCAGTGGATGCCATTGGACTAGACACAGTGGACCTGCAGGACATGACGATGGCATGGCTGAAGGCTGCAGATCTGACTTGGCTAGTGATGGACGGCAGCAGGACAAGAGCGCGGCGAAACGCGCAGAACCAGCAATAGCAGTCGTCGGACATCAACGGGACTAGACGAAGGCACTGTAGGCACTGCACTGAAGCCACAGACATAGCAGACGGTGCTGGCGTCTAGATGAGTGGACCAGCCGCTTGAACCTGTGACCAGACGATGGCCTGTGGCGAATGCGGTAGCAGATTATGTCACGGATGCCCTCGGGAGCATACGATGGCTGGTGGCGGATTCAATGGGACCAACGATCAGATGATTAGCCTGCGAGACCCCACAATTGTGCTGGCAGCAGACGTTGCAGGATCACGCAATGCCACAGCAGACAACGCTGGATCATATAACGATGGACGCCACAGGACCTACGATGGCTGGTGTCTGGCAGCAAACATCGCACGGACTAGAAATGTCTCGGTGGACTAAGCGGGATCAAAACAGGGTGGACGCCGCAGGACCAAACATGTCAGCGGTGAATGCTGGGACTAGAACCCAGACGATGATTTACTACGGACGCTGCAGTACCAGACATAGCACAGCTGTCTCAAGAACAATGTTACGGCAGATGCCACAGGAAAGAGCATGGTGCTGATAGTCGGACCTGGCGATGACTGTGTAGTACACTTCAACGGGACAGACGGTGGCTTGTGCAGACACAGCGGTCCATAGCTTGAGGATGCCGTGTAAAACGATTATAGTGGACCCTCATAAGACACCACGGTACCCATGGACGATGAACTCAACGATAGCTGGCAGCAGATGGCTGGTGAGGACGCCGCAGGACCCAAAGATGGCTGGTGCAGACATTGCTAGACCAGATATGGCACACCTGCCACCCCCGGGATCCGAGCACAATGGTACCGCATACAATGCCTGGAGGTGGATGCCGTAGGACATACGAATGGTGCCAATGGACGACAGTTGAGAGTCGTTAGATGATGGGCTGGCAGACGCTGCGATTCCCACCAATATTCATCAATTTTTTTAAACCTCATTTAAATTTTTGCACCGATTCCCGGCTGATGAAAGGCATTGGGGTCCTGGGAAGCATGTACATAATTCATGTAGTAAGGGAAGCCGTTTAACCTCAGTAAAGCATACATTCAGTATGTAAGAATTAGAGACATTTTATAAGAGTGTGTAAGGAACTCTCCTTGTTGTCCCTTAGCAACCAATCAACATGTAGATATTGTTTTGTGATTGTTGCTATGGGCACCACATAGTTTCTCATTTAGGAAGCTTCATAGATCTGCCCCCTGTCTCTGTATATATTAGTGAAGTGTTTTTAGTTATAAGAAAAATTAACCTTTGATTATAACTATAATGTTATTGTCATGTAATTGTAATATAAAATAGATTTTTTAGAGAATATTATTAAATTTGTGTAGAGCAGGCCTATAATTGTCTTAAAATAAAAATGTTTCTTCTGCCTATAGCATGGGCCAACTGCTTACTTTCATTTATCAAAGAAGAGCACTATTACATAGATACGGTGGGTTGTACTGCGAATGTGCTAAAAGCAACAAGACAGTTCCGTTAAGTCCTTAAGTCCCCCTTCCTCCTCGCTTTATTTCTATATGCATTTTAATTTTATAATTAAAAGGGGGGACTGTATTTGTATCCCTAAAAGGTCCCATTTAGTTGAAACCTTATAGTATCTGTCCTGTCAGGTAACAGTTATATTGTATCTTAAACAAAACAGTCTGCTGCAGTTATGTACTGAACTAGTCCTCACTGACCCTAGCTTTCAGACCAAAGCACAGCGGTGCCGGATGACACGGACCAGACATGGCGAATCCACGGACCAGAGCAAGGCAACGGAGCTAAGGTGCAGCAGACCAGAGACATCTGTCACCGGGACCTGTAGACCAGACGATGGCTGGCGGCGTATGCTGCAGGATCAAATCTATGGCACGGCAAGACAACACCGGACGCAGGCATAGCTGGCTGCGGATGCAGGGGGACCAGACAGTGGCCAGCAATGGACACATGCGGGGCCCAACGATGGCCACGGCTTACGCTGTGGTACCAGCTGATGGCTGGCGCAGCGCCTGCAAGAACCAACGATGGCTGAAGGAAGATGTTGCAGGAGACCAGGTGATGGCACAGCTGACGCAGGACCAGACAATGGCAAACTGTGGACGCTACAGGACCAGATGCGATGATGACTGCAGCATACAACCACGAGACTGACAATGAACTGCTGGCAGACCCCGCTTGTACCAGAGTATGATGGAAAACACCAAGGGGCTCAACGGAATAATAATGACAAGTCGGAACGACTCATGACCTGAAATGGCTTGCGCGGATGACTGGTGGAGGCCCCAAGACCCCAGAGGATGGTGAGGCACCGCAATACCCAAGGATGGCTTGGTGGCGGACATCGCGAGACAGAGATGGCACACGCCGAACACCGTGGACCAGAGCACAGTGGATGCCACAGGTACCCAGATGATGGGTTGGCTGACGATAGACATTTACTTTCATTTATCAAATAGCCGCACTATATCAATGGATTCGATAGTTGTTCTGTGAGTGGTTGCTAAAAGCAACAGAGACAGATACATCAGTTTGACATGACCGGGGTCCTCAACTGGCCCCATCTTTCAGACCACACTGGCTGAAGCCGTGGACCATGGAACATTACAATGGCTGGCGGTTTGGGGAACGCCTTACGAACGACTGAAGGATGATTGGAGGCAGGCGTTTCAGGACGAGGCCTTGGTACAGCACGATGCAGTCTCAGAGCAGAGTGCAGCAGCAGTAAAGATGGCTAACAGCAACACCGTGGGACCAAATTGTAGGCTGGCGCAGCCTCTGGTCTGCAGGACTATAACGATGGATGGTTTGTGGGAACGCTGCAGCTACCAGACAATGGCACAGCATCCCAGAGCGCGACGATGACTGGCGTACGCCTCGGGACCTGACGCTGACTTGTGGCAGGCACCGTGGGACCAACGATGGCTCGTGGAGGACAAACCGCGGAATTGTGACTGTGTTGTTGAACCGCATGGTGGGACCCGATGGAAAACACTGCTAAAACCCAATTGAGAAGAGATGGCTGTCGTACGCCGCAGGACCCAACGCTAGATGGCGGCAGATGCTTGATACCCGCATGCTGGTGGGGACAACCAATGACCGAAAGGTGGCTGGCGGAAGAAGTCACAGACGCAGAGACCAGTGGCATGGCGGACATGAGGGCTAAGAGCACAGTGCACACGTCAGGACAAGATGAGGCTAGCGGCGGACGCCGTGAGACCAAATTTGGGCTGGCTCGGACTGTGTAGGACTAAGGCGTGGGTGGCTGCGGGACACTGCAAGACCAGACAGAATGGGTAGCAGCGCCAGAGCATCGATTATGACGAGAACCTGCCATGACTGGTGGCAGACACTTTGTGACCAGCCGTGGCCTCCTTTGAGAACCCCGGTGCTAGAGCTTCTGGAGACCAATGGGGAGGCCAGTCGGGCGCCGTAGGACCCATGATTTAGATGGTGGCGGATGCTGTGATACCCACGATGGCTGGTGGAGGATGTTCACGCGACCCGAAGTGTTGATGGCGGACGTAGCAAATCACCATAATATGGCATGCTGACACCACAGGACCACATCCAGGTGGCTGCCACCGACAATACTGATGACTTTGTGTGGATGCCACGAATCCCACAATGGCTAACAGCAGACATCTGCGAGACCAACGATGCACGCCGGACACCGGAGACCAGAGTAGGGTGGATGCTGCCCGATGATTCCGATGGTTGGCTAACATCCGACTACCGCAGGATGAAACGGTGCAGACGATGGCCAGTGTTGGATGCTGCAGGACGGGAACCGTAGCTGGCGGCGTGGGACCAGGCAATGCCGTGGCCAACGCCGGGGACAAAGATGGCTAGTGGTGCACTGTGGACAAGCATGGTTGAATGTGCAGAAACTCAGACAATGGCTATCGGTGGATGCCATGGGACTAGAACACAGTGGCGCTGCAGGACATGACGATGGCAATGTGGCGGAGGCGCAGGATTGGACATTGCTATGATTGATGCAACAAACCAAAAGCGCGGTGGACCGCGAAGACCAAGAATCTTCGTCGGACATTACAGGACTTAGACGAAGGCACGCAGACAAAAAACAACCCGCAGGAACAAAACAAAGCTACAGCAAATGGCACTCAAGATGCGTTATCTGTAGAGATAATAGAGAGAAAGGTCAAATCATGCTCGTGAAACCCATCACCACTTTGTGGCCTTTCTTGATGGGTCCCTACACTAACACTTATGTTTTAGGATAAGTGTAATTTAATATATTTATTATCTAGTGTAGCCTTTTAAAAATGTTACTTGAGATCTTGCTTAGGTGGGGGACAATATTTATACAAATCAGTCTTAGTGTAGGGACCCATTCGGATGAAGGTCGCCGTGATTGGCAGATGGGGCTCGCAGAATTTGTTGTGCGCTAGAACCTCTCTTTAAAGCTGTAACTTTAGTTTCATTATATTCATTGATTCTGAAACTAAAGTTAAGGGAGTGTCAGAGCACTCACATATCTCCTGCACTCCCTTAGACAATGGAGCGTTGTGCCAATTGCTACTGTTGCTACTATGTGTGTGTGGCAAGAGCCTGCTAACCCATGCCCATGTGTGCCAAAGCGGATTGCATAATTTGGCACCCTAACATAATGTTCCATTATCTATCATTATCCTTTTTATTTCTAATATCTATATTTATTTGGATTTTACTATAGATTTCTTCTAAGGTGCAGATATAACTTGTCTAGCTTGAGAAATAGATTGATTTTTGGTTACCAAGGCCATCCTATAACTTTCAAGGGCCTCCATTTGGCACTCCAATCATATTAACGTTTACCATCTTACTAGTTCCCATCCCAAACCTATAGTTAAGCCTATAACGTGCACGGGCTGTAAGTGAACTCAGCCTTCCACATAGATACCATCCCATAAATAACCCAACTACATGGTATGTACCGAGCCACAAGCCAACACGTTGAACAGCACCCAGAAACCAAGCTTAGTACTAATACACACGTGGTCGAAGCTTATTTATAGGCTTATACTGCACTAGATTACATTGAGCCTTGATGCTGGATATAAATCTGCTCTCGTTAACGCCTGTCTCCATGAGACTCCTCTCATAGGGAGAAGATAAGAGTCAGAGCACAGGAAGAGCTGCAGACATTGTGGCTCAATGATTAATAGCATTACTGATAGGCCCTCATGCACATGACGGGTCTTTTCGTTTCCGTATCTATATGTAATATTTTGTTGTAAACATTGAACATATTGCACCGTACTGTATAAAATATGGGTGGCAATTGATGGGTGACCACTATTGCTGGATGATGGGAACAACCTCCCACTGTTCCTGATACTAAATTATACATACGTCAGCATACGATGCACAGACGTGTTAGCCTATATTTTATCGTTCCCATTGGGGGTCATTTACTAGGCCCATATTTGCGTTTTCATCCAACGGGTTACCCGAATATTTCCGATTTGCACCGTTTTCCCGGAAATTGCCCCGGGTTTTTGGCGCACCGCGATCGGATTGGTGGCGCATGCGGAAATCGGGGGGCGTGGCCGAACGAAACGCCGACGGATTCTGAGAAACCGCTGCATTTTTTTCAAAAAGTGTCGCTGGACACGTCGCTTACCTTCACCATGAATAGGATCGTGACTCCGCGGACCTCGTCGGACTTCAGCGCAGCAGCGACACCTGTGAACCGTCGGAGGAACTTCCTTAGTGAATCGCCGGAAGACCCGAATGCACCGCAGAGACGCACCGCTGGATTGCGAATGAACCGGGTAAATCTGCCCCATTTACTTCTATGGGCCGTACAGGCGGAAATACGGTGAAAAATAGGACATGCTCTATATTTTTATAGTCCACACTAGGTACGGTTGACAATACACGGCCATGTACATGGATGGCCGTATTGCCCATTGGAATGCATGGGTCTGTATATACGGCTGTTTTTATATCGGTAAGTGTGGCATGGGCCTAAATCTGGTGACATACAGAGGACGTGTTTTGACCGGATGAGTTCCTATTTCATTTTCTTGTCCTACCTGGCTGCATGTTTCTTCCAGTTAAAACAAAATATTTTCTCTGAGCCGACCTGGGCTGCCAGTTTGTCTTTGTGGATGGAGAAAATGCTGCACACCCCTGCTAAAGGTACCCAACAGGTTTCACCAACATAAACCTCTCCAGGTTACTACATAGGGCCTACTATGTACCCAGCACGACTTGTTAATTGTATCCATCCCCATCTGCCAACACTGTTTCCGGGCTGTAGTTTCCCCTAGGCGAAAATGCCCCTATCTGTCGGATTGCCTATAGTTGCTCTCATCCTGGACAATGGTCGAAACCCTCATCCTGGGTTATCCTATTAAGGTACTGCATACAAGTAACCCCAGCCCTCTTTGCTCCGAGAGAACACAAGGGTCAAAAAAGACATAAGACTAATTTAAAATTCATAGCACTTGGCACTAGAATACACATAGCGGCGAAATTGAAATCATCTATCTGTTTTCCTACAATGGTAAAAAATAGAATTAAACCTACTGATGTTGTTGGAGCGAATTGAGGCACTTTATCAGTAACTCTTCATGCCTTATACGAGTCTCTATCATGGCACACTTCCTCCTTACTATTACTAACTACACTACACCAATTATGTGAAGCCTTTTTCACTCCCCCCCTATGGCCTCCTTCGCTACTAAAATCAACTTTTAAAATTATGCTAATAAGCCTAAAGGTGTAGTAACAGGGGCTGTACACTCTAAATGAGCACTTTCCATCTTCCATTGTGGTGCTCACTGCTGCTGCTATTACAGAAGTGCACTGAGACCCGCTGCTGCAACATGTTTTTACAGCTTGTGACAGAGCACAAGGATTCTGTAGACATTTTTTTTTTTTTTTAGAAGGAAGCATGAGAAACAAAATAATATTAACCACAGCATGTGTCAAAAAAAAATGGATCTAGAGGTAAGTGTCCCTGGTTTAAACATGATGGATTTTGATGGTAGATTCTTTTAACCTCTTACACGCGCTGCGTCCTTACGACTACTGCGCTGGCTCCTTGTGCTTTATGGCTCTTGCCGGTTATTACGGCGCAAGCGCACCCTGGCTCTTCTGTCACCCCACGTCATGTGACGTGTGACATAGCGATGGGTCGCCACGTGACGGAGGCAAGAGAACCTCGCTGTTGACGTCACCAGACCAATCGGAACGGTCCCCCGCCTGCCAATCGATGCAATTGGCCAGTCCATTCTGGCTGGCAATTGAAGTGTTTTTAGGCTGAAAATGTGTTTTTGGCTCCTCTTCTTCCTCCATCGGCACCCATTTTAATTTGGTATTGCTAGAGATAGGAGCAAGAGCGTTAACTGTTTGGCACAAACGCATTTCCCCTATCTGATCCCTATTGATCCCTATCTGTTCACTCCTGCATCCTGTGTGTTCACGTTGTGTGATCACACTTGTCTTCTGAGTTACCCTCTCCGTCTGCCCCTTCTGAACCTAAACCGCACTTGTCAGTGCGCTGGGTAGCATTGTTCTGTTCTGCACTGGACGCCTTTACAGTGTGTCCATGTGAATGGCGCTGCCCGATCTTTAGCGTAGTTAGGTTGTCTTAAGGCAAACGTAGGTCATCTTGTTGCCTTTTTGTTTTGCGCATTGTCACAGAGTATTTTTTTGGTGCCTGGTATTATTTGTTTCCAGAGCACTGTATGGTAAACATGTAGTTGGGTGCCCGTGTGCTATCTGTGCGGCTTGTCCGTGTAGTTTTGTGCGCATATCAATTTTTTTTCATGTGCCTTCTGTGCGGCTTGTCCGTGCAGTTTGGTGCACATTATTTTTTTGGTGCCATCTTTGTCCTTTCCGTGTCATTCTCAAGTTTTTTTTTCTGGTGGCACATCTTATTTTTTTTATGTGCAGTGTCCTCAGAAAACACACCCATGTTGGAGGCAGACAACATACTTGCTCTGACAAACTGAGTCAAGCCTAGTGGGGATGATGTTTCCTTTACCTATCATCATCCCTGCCATCTCCTTGACCTTTAAGGACCCTTGAGAAGCCCTCCTCTGCTCACCACATGTAGAGAGATGACTCTCTCTGCATCATCACTGCAATCAGCTCTATAACCATCCATATTGAGTTGCTGTCCTGGGCACCACCCTTGCACTGCCTGGATAGGTGGACAAGCTTATAATCTAGGGAACTGTTTCCTTTGGATCCAGGATAGTTTAGGAGGCATGTGTGTAGGAAAACCGAACTCGGCTTAACATATCTATGCAAAAAAAAAAAAACTCTTTCTAACTTCTGATCTCCGGCACTGTCTACGGCTCTCCTGCGCACTGCAGGCACACACATGATGTCAACCGATTGCTGACATTATAGGTTGCTCACCGCTACGGCACACCCTATGATGCCGCAAGCCGGTTTGACGGTGGCGTGTGGGGCCCCAGAGCCGGAGCTTTCCATAGACGGAAAGAACCTGGTGGACTCATCAACAGACACAGGGGGCTGCCTGGCTATATAGTAAGGGGCAGACCTTGGCTATATACTCGAGGGCAGGGGGTGGCTATATCTAGGGGCAGCGCCTAACCTATATACTACAGGGCAGGGGCTTTGGCTATATACTAGTAGGACTGCTGGCTATATACTAGGGTCCGTGACTGCTGCCTATTATACCGGGGATATGGGCTGTCGGCTATGCACTAGGAGGCATGGGTACTGTCCTATTTTCTAGGGGGCAGTGCTGGCTACATCTAGGGGGCAAGGGCAGCTATATACAGTGGGCTATACTGCTACATATGAAGGGGCTGCTGGCTTATCCGGGGACATGTTCTTGCTGGCTAATACTGTGGGATTGGGCTGCTGGCTACATACTAGGGGGCCTAGACTGCTGGCTATATACTGTGGGGCTATGCTGGCTGGTTATCTACTGGGGGGCATTGGCTGCTATATCTGGAGCTGCTAGCATATACTGGGGAGATGCTGTGACAAATGCATTTCCCCATCCCTAGGCCTATTCTTAGTTTTCCCAGTTTTTTGTGTTTAAAATTCGGTACCTTCACTTAATACTCAAGGTTGCTTATAACTCGATATATACAGTATGTAACCTGTGTACCTTAGGTGGA
Source organism: Engystomops pustulosus (assembly GCA_019512145.1). Lineage (NCBI taxonomy): Eukaryota > Metazoa > Chordata > Amphibia > Anura > Leptodactylidae > Engystomops > Engystomops pustulosus. The sequence continues at coordinate 23,524,787 of CM033643.1, forward strand.
TAGGAGAACATGAAAAATCTATCAGTAGTCAATTTGCACCATTGACTATTTTTTGGAGTTATGAAGACAACCTTCTGGTCAGTTTATTTTCCTATGGGCCGCCTTAGGCCACCACTCACATGGGTTTTCCCCTTCTCTCATGGAAGGCTGAGATAAGAAATGGCCCCCTTATAGATTAGACTTTAATGTGGCTATACTACCCTCTCATAGTTTTCCCCAGGCAGTTTATAGCTGTAATGCGAGACTATCTGTGATTTCCTGAGAAGCAATACTTTATTTGGTGAAGACCACGTGGCCCAAGATAGATTACCCTGCTAGTTGTTCTGTAAAACTGGCACACTTAGTATTTTTTTACATTTTTATTGTTTCAAAAAAGGGTTTTATTGAGTAGTGCACAGTACCAGATAACTTGCAGCAAGCACCTGTGTACTATGTTAAAAGATCTAGTTGGTAACTGCAGTATAGAAACAATGGGGCTCATTTACTAATGGCGACTGCTGCACTTTCATTCGGGTTCCTAAATATTTCTCTTTTGCCCAGAATTGTCCCAGGTTTTTGGCACACACGATTGTTTGTGGTGCATTAGCCGCCAGGCTTGCAATGCAACGAATCCCGGGGGCGGGCCATCGGACACCCAACGGATTCATCAACAAACCACGAAATGTGGTCCAAGATCAGCACTCACTACACACCAGGAAAAGAAGGTGACTCCGCAGACCTTGGCGCAACAGCAACCATCTTACTCGGAAGCACGACCTTAGTGGAATCGTCGCGCTGGACCCCAAATCCTTGTCGACAACGCAACCGCATGAATCACTACAGGAACCGGTAAGTAAATCTGCCCCCTAGTCATAAAAAATAGCACTGTCTACTTAACCACACTCGATAAAAGTATTACACTAAGGTCATTCAAAGTAATTACCCTACTTTGGGGGGAAGACACATACACACATTCAAGACACAAGGAAGGAGAAGAGTGGGGCACCGGTCGCGTCAACCAGGTGTCCGTGGGACGAGGAGCGGAAGAAAGCAAGGCACATTTCCATTCCCATCCATTCTCATATATAGTATGTGTATATGTATTACGACGGTTTGTCGCACTTTTAGCAATAATTGATTGATGATGTGTAAGGAATGTTTTACAATTTTGCAATATACTTTCTTTACTCTCTCACGGTTTTTCTTAGATTTCTTTCTGCTTGCTGTCATCCTATAAAATCTTCTATGTTTACTTCCAGTGGATAGAAATCTGACCATGGTCACACCGGTCACGGCTCATAGTGTCATAGAGAGAAATCAGAGTCGTGTGAATTATTAGCCGTCCACCTGTGTGACCATGTCAGATTTCCCCTTGTCCACTGGAAGTAAACATAGAATCCTTTATATATAATGACAGCAAGCAGAGATCTCTTGAAACGTTGGAGGAAATTGATACAGAAACTATATTGGAAATTGTATAACTTTCCTTCACAAACCATATCAATTTTGCTGAAAGCGGACACCCCTTTAAGCTTTGTTTTCCTAGTAACCTTATCCATGTAGCTTGTTTCTTGTATGAATTAAGGTAATTAGTTTGGTTCTGGTACAGTATTCTTTTTTTAAGCTTTATTTATTCTAGTACCTTATGTATTTAGGCTTGATTCTGGTACTTACATATGTAATAGTTCTACCCTTCCCCCACTCCCCCTCCATTTGTTTAAAGTAATCTTCACTGAGCAGAGGACGTTTCACACATCAACTCGAGAAGGGATGGTCCTTGAAAAGCGAAATTACAGTCGAGGGGCTTGGTAATGCCCCCCCCAGAGCCCTTCAAACTCATTATCAATAATTTCCAAAGTTATGGATAACCTATAGAAGAGATACCACACTCATGTTGCCGAGTCTATGAGAAAAGTCCTCATTTACCATGCTTGATTTTGCTACTTGGTACTGGTACCTTATTTATTATAGGTATGGTAACTGTATCTACGTTAAGCCTTGGTTCGGACAGTAAGCATGTAGTACACTTACTGATACGTATCTACTAATATAGTAAGCTTGGTCTTGCACCTTATAATCTATGTACTATATTTTGTTTCTAATTCTAAGCAGTTACATAACTCTCCTGCTGCTATGGGGCCCACATTGTCAAGGGCCCAGTCCTCCCAAATGAGAAATTAAGCAACATAGTACCTCTGTCCTAGACTGTTCTATAATTATTATAATCTGAGGGAGGCCCGGCATGACAGAACACCAGAGGATGTGTTTTAATTTTCTCTTTTTTCAGATACCTGTTCATGAATAAACATGTATTTCATTTTATCATATCACAATTGTTTTTTAACCCTCGATCTTGCCACGCCCCCACTGATACCAAGTGCAGCCTCATCCTAACTAGGGTGGGGAGATCCATGCTGACAGCGCACCCCAGAAGCAAGTTACAGCATATGTTACGAATTTGCCATCATATCCTCAGTGGAAAATCCCTTAAATTCTGACTAATCTGCTAGTCATAACCATCTTATACTTACACAAGCACTATCTTTTTTACACTCTGTTTAAATTCCCAGTCGTTTTTGTGGTTGTGTTATCTAATCCTGCTTCCCCTGTTACAAACTTACATACTTGTAAAGTGAGGGAAATTTCCAGTTTCATCATTGTCATGTATCACGAAACATCTTCTAGAAATGGATTTTTTTCATTGGCAGGAATGGATTTACCTTTTTTTTTCTGTGCAAACAATAATATGTTAAAATTCCACAGACTATTTTGGGTTTGCATGGAATTTTTAAGGGAAATTTAGCTTTGTTGGTCAATACTTTTGCCTTTTTTTTTTGCCATTTTTTTTGGCGCTGTGTAATCATTACTGCCCCACATTTTTCTAGGCAATAGCTTCATTGTAATTGAAAAATTACTTAACAATATAACAAGAAAAGACTATAGATAAAGACCACCCAATCTCATTTATTCTCCATTTGGTTTAGAAGGGCGCCGCGGAGCTTCCAGACGGAGCCGGGAGCTCTCATCCGACACCATATTCCCAGCACTACAAACGCTGATGGGAGCCGTCACATTCGCTGACAGGAATCTCCCTGTGCGCGGCGCTATGCCCCTGTAACAACAGGGGGCACGGAACAACGGACCACGAAGTGGACATCAGTGGCGCCGAGGAGGTAAGTACAGGTTTGTTATTTTTATAAGCCCGCCCCGCCCGCCCTAAGGTACCTTCTTATACCTGGATAACCCTTTCCTTCATAAGTCAGCTGTGGAAAATGAAATCTGACTTCTGATTGGTTACCATGAGTCAACTAGAAGTTCGCTCTCAGCTTCAGGCACGCTTTCTGATAAATCTCCACCATATTGGGGGCTCATTTCTAGGATCCTAACGCTGCAAGCTTTCCGCCGGGTTTCGCAATTATTTCCAATTTGCGCCAATTGCCCGGGTTTGGTTGTGGCGCATCGAGTCGGCTTGGCATGCGACAAGAAATCAATAGCTTGGGCGTTTCACAACCTGACGGATTTCGGGACAAACCACAGGAATTTAAATACGGAATTGGTGTCGCAGATCAAGTCACTCACATGCACCAGGAGAAGAAATTGAACTCCGCTGGACCTTAGGCAAGAAGCGATGGATGCGGAACTCGGGGCGCACGATCTTAGTGAATCCGCAGACCCGATCCTTTTTGGAGAACGCACCAATGAGATCGCGACAGGATGGGGTAAGTTAATACAATTTCATAAATCTTACCACCCGTTCCTGACGCCCCCGACGGCCACGCCCCCCCCCCCCCCCCAATTTTGTTGAATGCAAAGCCGGCGCCGATGCACACAATCAGATCAATGTGCTCCAACATCTGGGGCTATTCGGCAAACAAAACGGAAATAATCTGCGATACCCGCGAAAGTGCGGCGTTCAAACCTTAGTAAATATGCCCCGGTGGTCCATTTGGATTTTCTTTGCTTTTAGTTTAAAAGTAAAGGATTCCGAAAACTGTCTGCACTCTCACTTCTCTAAACTACTCATAATCCTAGTCTTTCACAGTCAAAATGAATGACCCTAAAATCATGCCACTTTCATCATAGATACGCAAACCCCATGCTCAGCGATTAGTCAATAGAGAGTCACATTTTCTAGAAGTAGTTCTGTACATCATCCTGCTACCGGATCTCCTCTGGTAGGAATTGAACTTGTCAGTTTCACATCCGCATATTCCAACAGTATTTTTTTCCCTCAAGTTGATTTTAATTTTGCATGACGTCCCCAACTTTTCGGTCAAAAGTAGGTTAGAGTTTTGTTCTAGAAATGGAGCTGTAATCAAAGGGGTTTTGAAAATAGGTTACCGCTTTGCTCCCATCACCAGAAGCTATAACAGGGGATGGTGCCAGAAGCTGATGGTTCCGTCCACTTTATATTGGGCCATCCTCAGGTACTGCATGTACAGCGCCATTTATGGAATAGGAGGAGGGTTGTGGTTAATTTTACATTCCTATTGACAGAGTGGACTATGGAACTTTTTTTTTGAAGAATAACACTTACTCATAGTTACTCAGTGACTGTGGTAATCTTCTTATATTTGTTCAAAAAAAGAAATCTTTAAAAATTCACCTTTAAAATGAATGCTAGTGAGCCAGAGGGCTCTGGGGGATATTATCGCGCCCATTCATGCCTCTGGTCTTCATAGGTTGTTAGACTTTGGTAGGAGCTGCATCTGAAATGCCTCTGGAAATGCCATCCAGAGCCCTTCTGGTTCATTTGCATAATTTTAAAAGAGGACTTTTACCATGAAGGAGGCCATGAATAACAAGTAATCAAGATATCACAGACACAGTGGGGCAGATTTATCAAGTGTCTGAAAGTCAGAATATTTCCATTTGGCCCATAGGCAACAATCACAGCTCCCCTTCTAAAATATTCATGAGCACTGGTAAAGTGAAAGCTGATTGTGATTGGTTGCCATGGGCAACTGGAACTATCTGACTTCAGACACTTGTAAATCTCCCAAGTGTCTGGATCTATGAGTTAGTGTTCTGGTTTATCATATGTAATTTTTGATTGTTCTTAAAGATTACAACGCACCTCCCTGTCCCGTCCCGGGTGGCCCTGATCTTCTTTAATCATGGAGAAATTAACTTGATAAAATATGCAAATTAAGCAAAACGTGCTCTGCAGAGCACCCCGCTTGTGGTCTCAGCCTCTAGATACTTATTATGCCCTGGCCCTACTTGGTTTGCCTACAGAGTGGTACAGATGTCATGACATCATCGTCTCTCTCTCATCTGCAAGCTTGCGCATCGCACATGCTTTCGCTGGAATGTTGTTCTTGCACATGTGCAGGTTTGCCGAGAGACTGAAGATGTCACCAGCTCTATCTACATTAACGTAGAACCGGGGGCATGAATAAATTATAAGGAGCTGGAGCACAGTGGTGCTCTGGGCAGAGCATATTTTTTACTCTTTGGCATATTTTATAATGTGAGTTTCTCAGGAAAAAAGGGAGGGGGTGTAGAGCAAGGGGAGTAAATGCGGACATGCAAGTATAATAAACTCAGTGCCCCGGGGTTTTTTGGACGGGGAGGGAGTTGTAATCATCTACCACTATCTAATTTAATGGTAAATGTCCTTTAATCAGAAATTGACTTCCTTACCAAGCAAGAGTTAAATGGTCCTCTACCCCCAGGAGGAAGGATTTGTTAACCAAGCACATTGTAAGTGATTTTTTTTTTTTTTTTTTTTTTTTTATTTTACGTTTGCTGCAGATGTGGGAATCCCAGTTTAGTGGGGCATTGGTCAAGACCAAATGCTCGATTGTGGTGCTCCCCTTTATTATTAGCCCTGCTGTCTTCATAACCAGGTTCTGCTTCTCCTAATCTTTTGGGGGCATCCCCTTGCTGTTGTCTGATGTAGATTTTCATTCATCAATACCCACAGCTATTTTTTCTTTCTTTCTGGAAGGTATATAAATCTGGACATTCCAAGGACCTACTTCCTGTCCCGATGCACTTAGTTTTCCCGCTCTGGGATGCTCCCTGCCCCACTCTGGGGGTGTCAAAAAAAGTCACATTGATATCGTGCCCCATAATGTATGGCTCTTAGCATGCTAAAAAAACATTTCATGTCCCGGGCTTATACATTGGCCAAATCTAAAATGAAGTAAGTAACAAAAGCAAAGCGATATGAATGAGTCAACAGAATTATTTACGAATAACTTGTCCCTCTATCCTGACTACTGATAATAGGTCACTTGTAGGGAAACTCTGACCCTCTGTTTTTCTGATAATAATGTAAGGATTTAAACTGGTTCGGAAATGTCACTGACTAGAGAATCGTTTATAGCTGAAGCTTTGACAAAATTTTTTGTAATTTTTTTGGGGTCTGATTTTATTTGGTAAGAACCATGTGCTCTAATGGTTTTTTGGAAATTGGTAAAAAAAAACCGCTTCCTTGTCCTCTCATAGCAAGTTTGTTTTTTTTTGTAGCGGTTTTAATTTTTCAGTTTTCACTAAAATATAACAGAGCGTGACAAGTCATGGAGGAAACGGACACCATATGGCGTATAATTCATTTTCAAGTACAGTATAAAGACAATGATAGAACATCACTACATGTGTTTTCCTTTGCAGTCTTTTTTCGAGAAGGATATGATACAGAATAGTGACAGTGATGGGCCGAATCTAGTTTTGGTTTTTTCGTCGTGTGACCAACCCACCTTTTGCTCATAATCCATACTGTGGGCAACCGCCATAGGGCTGCTGTCACCACAATTAACTATCCAAGTGAACTGCTATGATATGTGGGCTATGCACATAAAGGCCAACTTGCCTTTGTGCTACTTTCACTTTCCTACCTTCCGGCGTGCTCCATCTGTGCCAAAAGTTACTTTATAATTAATTCAAATGAGGCTGAGGGCTTGGGGGGTTGTTAACAAAGCCCTCAGATTTATATGACTAACAAGATTTCATGCTACCTACACTTTCACCCCTATTTAACAGTACCAGTGGATCCTCTGAACCACTAGGGATGATGACACAAGCCGACACCTGGAAACCGGAGTCTCAGTGGCACCCAGTTTCAAACCAGAGCCCGCTGCAACCGGTTGGACTTGCTGCGGCGTGGTACCACCGGCCGTTCCACAGGTGTGACGTGTCCGCATTGGCAGGGTACAGGAGCGGAAGGCAATCTCTTAGTCAGGGGACAGGCAGGAGGTCCGACGGTCAGCACAGGATCTAGTTGGATGTGGAATTGGTCCAGGGCAGCCGCGGAGGAGCGAAGTCAGAAAGGGAACCGGGGGTCACGCAGAAATCACAAAATACAATAGCGCAGGGCATCAGACAAATCTTCTCTGGGCACGAGCATGACCGATCCAACAGGGTGGATGAGAGAGGCATGTTTAAATAGCCTTCTGGGAAAATGGCACTGGGCAATTAACAGTGAGCTGGCACCAGGCTAGCGTGCACTGAGGCACGGGTGAGCACCAATGATATCCTCCTTAGCTTTGGGATTTTTGGGTTCATGTTCGAGCCCTGAGGTACTCTGCAAAGCCACACCTCAACCTAATTTGCCTATTTTATTAAGTGAAGTTGTGCATGAAGGAGCATATGGATAACAAAAAGGAATGGGTGAAATGGTGGGCATAGCGCTACTAACAATAGCAGGTGACTGGAATATCTACATGTGTCTTAAGGGTTAATTTGTTTGTCCAAAAAGGGGCACACTGATGTCCTATGTGCATTGTCCTTTGCTACGAACTTATATGCAGGATGCATAAAATCCAATTGCCACTAGTGAATCTGTATCCAAACAATAAAGTGATTCAGCATAAACAATTAAAGGTTTACTAAGAATATTCCATCTACACATACAGAACATTGACAACGCTATGAGGGAGATTATTTATATCTTTCACCCCAAATTTCTTCATATTTTAAATTTTCAACTTTCAGCATTGGTTTTTGTGTTTTTGGTGCATTTAGCCCCTACTTTTCCGTAACCATATTTTTGGGGTGGTGTGGCGCAACTTGACCTTCATAATGTGCCCTCCCAGTAGCACCCCCTCCTACTCTTTCCCCAGCAGATCCACTTCAAACTGTACCCCCTGCAGCTGCCCTTTATACTTTGCCCTCCCAGCATCTCTCCTTCACACTGTGGCCCCCCTTTATACTTTGCCCTCCCAGCATCTCTCCTTCACACTGTGGCCCTGCAAGAAGGTCCCTTTCATATTGTGCCCCCCAGAAGCCCCCCATCATAATGTGCCATCCCAGTAGCACCCCCTCCTACTCTTTCCCCCAGTCATAATGTGCCCTCCCAGTAGCACCCCCTCCTACTCTTTCCCCCAGCAGATCCACTTCATACTGTACCCCCTGCAGCTCCCCTTTATACTTTGCCCTCCCAGCATCTAGTGCATATGTATGTATGTGTGTAGTGTGCTGCAGCCTCCTATTTGAAGTTATCGAAAGAGGGACAAAAGATGTTTTTCAGGTAGAAAGTTTTGCCCTAGCCTGCATTTGCTACACATACCCCATACATCCTCAAATTTTACCCACAAGCTCCTGTAATAATGTGGGCCCCCTCATATAGGTCCCCTTGATATTGTGTGCCCAGCAGCTCCCCTCATAACTGTGACCCACCCGCAGCTTCCCTGATAAAGGGCCTTCAGCAGTCCCTCTCATATTGAGGCCCCCCAGCAGCTCCCCTTCATAATGTGCCTCCCAGTAGCACACCCCTCCTACTCTTTCCCAGCAGATCCACTTCAAACTGTACCCCCTGCAGCTGCCCTTATACTTTGCCCTCCCAGCATCTCTCCTTCACACTGTGCCTGCAAGAGGTCCTTTCATATTGTGCCCCCCAGAAGCCCCCCATCTAATGTGCCCTCCCAGTAGCACCCCCTCCTACTCTTTCCCCCAGCAGATCCACTTCATACTGTACCCCCTGCAGCTCCCCTTTATACTTTGCCCTCCCAGCATCTCTCCTTCACACTGTGGCCCTGCAAGAAGGTCCCCTTCATATTGTGCCCTCCAGAAGCTCCCTTTCAGAATGTACCCTCCCAGTAGCACCCCCTCCTACTCTTTCCCCCAGCAGCTCCCCTTTATACTGTGGCCCTGCAAGCAGTATCCCTTATTACTGTCCCCCCAGTAGCTTCCTATAATATTGTGCCCCCAGTAGCTCCCTTTCATACTATGCCCCCTGGCAACTCCCTTTAATACTATGCCCCACCTCCCGTTCTTACTATGGCACCCCTCAGCAACAGTCCACCCCCTTTTCCAGACCTCTCTACCCACCACCTCTGCCAGACCCCTCTCTCCAACCCCTCCACCAGACCCCTTTCTCCTCCGCCAGACCCCTGTGTCCTCCTCCACCAGACCCCTCTGTCCCCCTCTTCCACCAGATCTCTCTCTCTTCCTCTGCCAGACCCCTCTGTCCTTCTTCTCTGTCAGACCCCCCTGTCCTCCTCCTCTGCAAAACCCCTCTGTCCTCCTTCTTTGCCAGACCATTATTTCCTTGTACTCCACCAGACCCTCTCTTTCCTACTACTCCACCAGGCCCCTCTGTCCTCTTTTGCCAGACTCCTATGTCGTTCGCCTTCCAGAAACCCTCCCTTCAGGTAGGATGAAGGGGGGGTTGCTAAGGGAAGGCACAGTATGAAGGGACTATGCGACTACACTTCCTCAGGGCCTTGTGGGTATGGAAAGGCACGACTGCTGACCCTGTGCCTGCATATGTTTGCAGGTTTTTAAGTAAAACTATGCCAGTGGTGTAATTTTGCAAAACAGCCACGCCGCCCGACGGATACATCAAGAGGCCGGAACCTCTTCATGTACCCGGCAGGACACGGGGGTGTGTGGCCTTTATCATATGCTGGCGTATGATAAATTCCCCCAATGTGTCCATCAACTTTTCTTCTCTCAGGGACAGAAGCCTTTCTCAAGGCTCCACGAGAGCCAAAATGTTGCTGGACACATGGTGAATAAAAAACACTGACTTGTGCTGCTATTTTATTTGTATCTGGATAAACTTTTAGTCTTAATTCTGGTACACCTGACTCAGTATCAGTGCTGCTTCCTTTTCCATACATAGAAATATAATAGATATAGCCCAGTATATATGCAGTGGGCAAATTTACTTACCCGGCCGAGTCGCGATCCCCGATCCGGACTCTCTGACAATGATGCACTGTGCCGCGATTCACTAAGATTGTGCACCCGATATCCTGCATGTGTCTCCTCTTCCCCGCTCAGGTCCGCCGGAGTTCACCTTCTCCTTCCTGGTGCATGTAAGTGCTTGACTTGCGACACAAATTTAAATGTTAAATCCTGTGCTTAGTCCGAATCCGGCGGATCTGTGTGGCACAATCTCCGGCGTGATCCCCTGAAAAATCAGGAAACCCGACGAAAATGCGGCCGCGGTACCCTTAGTAAATAAGCCCCAATATGTACATATACATATGTATGGCATCCATGGGCAGAAATGAGAAGTAATATATATATATATTTATTTATTTCGATTTTTCGACAATTTATACAGTATATATTTTAAAATTTAAAGTATATCAATCTTTATTAAATTATGTTTTGATAGTGATCAAAGGAATCCCGAACAGAGAGAGAGAGAGTTATTTTTCAAAAATCTTTTAATGCATCAATATAATATTTTTTGATCCTCTTCATGTATTCCAGAGTCCTGAGTCAGATTCTTCTGATGCCTCCATCACCATCGAGGAACATGTTCCGTGACTACAACAAATTCAAGTTTGCAATTTTGTCCATTCTGTTATACAAAATTTAATCTCCTAACTCTGCTTTCTTTAACCTGCCAATCCACACAAGGCCACTTTGGACAAAGCCACACAGGCCACCGAAGCTACTGATTTGGTTGCCTTAAGTAGGGAATATGCAGCAACAGAGCCTGCAAACGATTCTTCATGGGAGTCTTCCAATCCTGAACCTGGTTATAAACATAAGTGAAATAAGTTTTGCTGTTTATGTGAAGTTGTTTTATAATAACTTTTATAAGAGTGAATATGATTTACACTTTATACTGTAGTTGCACTTTTATGACCAGTAAGACCAGTATGACTCCTTTTATGACCAGTAAGTTCAATTTAATGCAAATTTGTGGTGTGGACATTGTTATTTATATAATACAATAATGAATATATTTTTTCACAAATAAAAACATATGACATTTTACAGTTTAGTAAAAAAAAGTATAACACCATTGGAAAATGCAATAACAAACAAATGAACATATTCAACATGAACCAAAAGTGGTGAAAACTTGTAGGTTGACAAAATGTGCATTGAACATTACAACGGGCTCTGGATAACAAGTAATTGAAGGGATTTTCCCACGAAAAAAGTTAGGCCCTATCCACAAAAATCCCAAACTCTTCTCACATACCTTCTAAAGTTTCTCCTACGCATGATCGTGACCAAAGTTTTATTTTATCATCATATAGGCATTTCGGAAGATTATAAATCTAAAGGCATTTCAAAGACAAAAAAATGAACCCTACAAAACCAATATAGGGTATCTACGTAATGCCAACACACTAAAATGAGTACAAAACACAGGAGAAAACGCTATGGGGCACATTTACTAAGGGTCCGCAGCCGCGAATCCGTCGGGTTTTTCCCGAATATTTCCGCTTTGCGCTGTATTTCACGGGATTGTGGCGCACGCAATCGATTCACGCGACAGAAACCGGGGGGCGTGGCCACCGGACAACCTGAAGGATTCGGAATTTAAAAAGCCATTTGTGTCGCAAGATCAAGCACTCACATACACCAGAAAAAAGCAGGTGAACTCCGGCGGTCCTCGGCGCAGCAGCGACACCTGGTGAATATCGACGCACGGACCTTAGTGAATCCCGGCAGAACCCGAATCAGCGTCGAAGAACCCGCCGCTGGATCGCGACTGGACCGGGTAAGTAAATGTGCCCCAATGTGTTATATGGCAAACCAAGAATAAGGAAGTTTATTTAAAGAGATACAAAAAAACACACACCACACGGACAATAATAAAAACAATGAAAACGTACTGAAGTACATCCAAAAACACAAGTTGCTTTAAATGAGTATACAGAGCAACAAAACACCTCCTGTTAAGGTCAAATGTGACCCTCACCATCCCAGGGTGATTATAATATTGTAAACATATTCACACTGTAAAGAGAACCGCTGAGATATAAAATATACTGACAAGCCAAAGGGTAAAGCATCAGATACTAGGTAAATAATGAGACCTGGCAGGAAGATAGTAACAAAAACGACAATAATGAATTAAAATTCTTATTATACGTTACAAATAAGGCAGCGGTAAATACGGTCACAAAAAAGAAGGAATCACAGCATCAATTCAGGATGGTGGAGGTACAGGAGATGTGGGACACCAAATCTAAAGGCATTTTATGGTCTGGAATATCTGGAGGCTCCCAACTGTCTTGGATTTGGCATTACTGTCCCGGTTTTTCATCTCTGTCCCGCCATCCCAGTTGGTTGGGAGAATGTCCGGGATATTCCTGAGGTGTTCCCACCTCTGTGTCCTGACTACTCAGTTTGTCCCACCCCCAAGTATGGCCTCCTGCTCAGGACACAGTGGCTCACACTGGTTGCTACAACGAAGCCAGGAGGTAGAGTAAGCTTCCTACTTATGCTATCACCATGATCCAGCACCTACCCTATGAACTCCCTTACCCTTAGCTTGCTCTCCCCCCCTTCACTGTGTAACACTGCCCACATAATGACTGCAAGGCTGAGAAGAAGACATGATCATCCCGGGGGCACCGAAACCAGAAGGCCATAATAAGCACCCATATCATCTCCTTCTCTAGGGGTGCACCACTTCCTGCAGCTATGGAGATTGACAGGGGGTTTCCAGCCAAAACATAATGATGGACTGATGATTGATGTATATTATTAATGGCCTATTCAAATTCACCTTGGAGTTTGGTTTGGATTCAAATCCTGGCACCCATATTGAAAGGCTGATAGCACCATTGCTACATAGAGGACACATTTAGAAGCAGACTTCAATAGGAGCTGAACCTGCAGTAACCATGTCCTGTAACTACATAATGGAGGGTAGTCTAATTCTGGCTCATTAATTTTATAATAACCGTCTATGGTGTAGACAGACCATTTATATCTTGTGGCTGGATGATGCCTATAACCCGGGACCTGGGCATAATTGTGCGTCCAGGGGAGCAGGTAATGTGCACGGATGGACATACAGTTACACTCAATAACCTGCTCTAATGGCCACAATCAGTGCTAAAAAGTTAACAAAGGCAATCATTTACCAAAGTATAAAAAGTTATTGTCCTTATTTCTTAAATAAAAAGTAGAACCTCCATATATTTGGTATCAACATAATCATAACAATAAAACTATCCTAGTTACAAATAGTAACAAATCAGAGCAAAACTTTCATATTTCCAAAGAAGTTTAACGAAACAGAAGCCAAAAGAGTGGCTGCCATGGGTAACTAGAACTCTACAACCCTCCATTTTAATATATTTCCCCACCAAGGTTTAATGATCAAAACTATTTTAAACATGAAAATGTATCACTCTACAATACAGCCTTATAGAGAGTCATGTCTCTTAGTTGTTTATATCACCATGGTAACTAACAGCCAATACGATTGCCAGATCTGAAATTGGAAAAAAAAACCTCAACAGTCAGTTACTATTCAGTTGATGGTGGAGATGGATCTGTCCAGGAAGCACGTATGAGATATCTATGTCTGATGTCATATATATATATATATATATATGGTCCTCTCCATGTCTTGTGTGATGGTGACGGTTTTAGGACTGCAGTTAATTTCCTCCCCTCTACTGCCCATTCATCCCCACTCTCTTTATGAGGATATGACTGCAGGTTATATTAGTGGCTTAATAGAGAAACTCCCCATCACATGTATATCCTGCCCTTATCAGTGGAAGTAACGGCCATAACAAGTCCTCATAAGACATGACTTGTAGATGTCCTGCACCTCCTTTATACACCCAATATTTGGCTGTTGCGTTTGCTGAGGGATCTGGTTGGGGCAGCAATTTGTAGAAAATGTCATGGGGGTCATGGAGAGCAATGTGTCACAACCCGTGTAGTGGGGGAATCCAACTAACCCCAGCAGACAATTCATTATGTAAAATATTTAGGGGAAGATTTATAAGAATGTGTAAAAGAACTCTCCTTGTTGTCCTTAGCAACCAATCACAATGTAGATTTTTATTTTGCCCTGTGATTGTTTGCTATGGGCAACACAGACAGTTCTCATTTAGGAAGCTTCATACATCTGCCCCCCGGTCTCTGTATATATCAGTGAAGTGTTCTGTTACAAAAAAGTTAACCTGTTGTGCACGTTGGTCACGTGGGGATCCGAGCTGCCTGGATGGAGGTCCTCCCTGAAAGACATCTGATCGGGTGAGCGTCATTAACTTTCCATATTCACCTTTTTTATTACTTTACAAAAAAGTTAACCCTTATATTATACCTATAACTGTATTGTAAGGATAATTTGAAAATAGATATTTTTTTTAGAATATTTATTAAATTTGTAGGGGCAGGCCTATAATTGTCCTAGATATTCCGAAGTTGTCCCACGCTCACCAGGGTTGTCCTGCCTCCTTGTCCCTGATTCTCAGTTTATCCCGTCCCCTAGTCCTTCCTCCTTGCCAGTATACTGTGGCTTACACTGGCTGCTAAAGTGAAGCCAGGAGATGGTGTAAGCTGCTGTCTCCTCTATCCGGACTGTGCTGTTGCACAGCCCGGCACCTCCCCTAGCCCTGGTTAGGCCCCGCTCTCCCTCCCATATCACACTGCTCGCTTGATGACTGCAAGACGTGATCATCACGCGGACACTAATCCAGGAGAAGACTGTGGAGGCCATAATATCCACCCATGTCATCTGCTTCTCTAGGGGTGCACCAGCACCAGCACCTGCCTGCAGCTACAGAGATTGGCAGTGGGTGTTCAGGCAAAAAATATTGATGGACTGATGATTGATGTATGTTATTAATGGCTTATTCAAAGTCACCATGGAGTTTGGCGGGAGTTCAAATCCTGGCACCCATATTGATAGGCTGATAGCACCATTGCTACATAGTGGACACATTTGGAAACAGACCAAATGTTTGATATGTTGATATCAACATAATAGCAACAATAAAACTATCTTAGTTACCAACAGCAACAAATCAGAGCAAAACTTTCATATTTTCAAAGAATTTTAACAAAATAGAAGCTAAGCTCTGAGTGTTTGCCAAGGGTAACTAGAAATCTATAACCCTTTGTTTTGGTATATTTCACCCACAAGATGAAAACTATTTTAAACATGAAAATACATCACTCTCCAATATAGCAGTCATGTTTCATAACAGTGTAGTAGGGGAAGCCATTTAACCTCAGTAAAGGCAGGCAATTCAGTTTGTAAGATTTTTGGGGGAAGATTTATAAGAGTGTGTAAAGGAACTCTCCTTGTTGTCCTTAGCAACAAGTGACAATGTAGATTTGATTTTGTATTTTGCTTTGTGATTGGTTGCTAAAAAACTTCCTCCCCTCCCTGGTCTCTGTATATTAGTGAAGTGTTTTGTTACTAAAAAGTTAACCCTTATAATATAACTATAACTGTATTGTAATGGTAATATAAAAATAGATTTTTGAGAATATTTATTACATTTGTAGGGGCAGGCCTACAATTATCTGCCTATAGCAAAGGCCACTGCTAAACTTTCATTTATCAAGAATAGCACTATATCAAGGGATGAGGTAATTGTGCTCTGAGACAGTTTTCTAAAGGTCCTTGAATCCGTTTTCTTCTCGCTTTATTTCTATAAGCACCTTCATTTATAAACAAAAGGACTGTATTCAATAAAAAATGTATTTTATTCACATAAAATGACCAAATATTATAGTATATGTCCTGTTCAGGTACAGTTACGGTATATTGCATCTTAAACAAAACAGTCTGCAGCAGTTTTGTACATAACAGGGGTCCTCAACTTGCCCCCAGCTTTCAGGCCAAAGCCCAGCTGGTGCCAGACGACACAGACCATCACATGGCTGAAGCCACGGACCACAGCAAATGGCTGGCGCCAGATGCAGCAGATCAGAGAATGGCTGTCGCCGGACCCTGTAGGCCAGACAATGGCTGGCCGCAAATGCTGCAGGAACAGGCACGGTGGATGCCGCGGGACCAGGCAATGGCTGGTGGCGGATGCAGTGGGACAAGACTTTCGGCTGAAGCTGCGAGGCCCAGTCAATGGCAAGTGTCAGACGATGCAGGACCAGATGATGGCTCATTGGACGACGCGGGATCAGAGCATGGTGGATGTCGCAGTACCAGACAATGGCTAGCGGAAGACACCACCAGGACCCGAAGGACCCCATGATAGCTATCGGCGGACTCAATGGAAGACACCACGGGATGTGATGGGCGATAACTGTCGGATGTCTCAGGACCCAAAAATGGCTTGCGGTGGATGCCACAGGACCTGACGCTGGCTAACAGCGGATGACTGGTGGAGGACGTTTCGAGACCCAAAGATGGCTGGTGGCAGACATCGCAAGACAAGAAGATGGCATGCCAGACACCGCGGGACCAGAGCACAGTGGCTGCCACAGCCAATGCCTGTAGGCGGACCCTACAGGATCAGACTAAGGGTGGGCGAGGGACGGCACTGCTGGAGCCTATAGACGATGGCACAACGAACATCGCGGGACCAGATGACAGCTGTAAGGAACGCTCCGTTTTGACCTTAGCAACCAATCAAACAATGTAGATTTCATTTTCTATTTTGCTTTGTGATTGGTTGCTATAGGCAACACAGACAGTTCTCATTGAGGAAACTTCATACATCTGCTGCTCGATCTCTGTATATATGAGGGAAGTGTTTTGTTACTGAAAAGTGAACCCTTATATTATAACTATAACTGTATTGTAATGGTAATATAAAAATAGATTTTTGAGACTATTAAATTTGGGGGCAGGTCTATAATTGTCTAAAATAAAAACTGTCTTTGCTGCCTATAGCAATGGGCCACTGCTTAACTTTCGTTTATTAAGAAGAGCATTATATCAAGAGATAGTAGTTGTTTTGCGAGTGGTTGCTACAAGCAACAGAGACAGTTCCCTTAAGTTCTTGAATCCCCTTTTTCCTCGCTTTATTTCTATATGCACTTTAATTTATAAATTAAAGGACTGTATTTAATAAATAAATATATTTTATTCACATAAAATTACCATAGTTGAAACATTATAGTATATGTCCTGTTCAGGAACAGTTATATTGTATCTTAAACACAACAGTCTGCAGCAGTTTTGTACATAACAGCTTTCAGGCCAAAGCACAGCTGGTGCCAGATTGTGTAGACCAGCAAATGGCTGAAGCCACTGACCATAGCAGAAGGCTGGCGTCTAGACGCAGTGGACCAGTCGCTGGACCCTGTAGACCAGAGGATGACTGGCTGGCGAATGCAGTAAGAGACGATGACTGGCGTACGCCTCGGGACCTGGCGATGACTGGTGGCAGGCACCATGGGACCAGACGATAGCTCGTGGAGGACACTGCGGTACTAGAGAATGGTGAAGGTTGTGGGAACAGACGATGGTAGGACCCGACGGAAAACACTGCTGAAACCAATGAGAGATGGCTGTCGGACGCCGCAGGACCCAACGATAGATGGCAGTGGATGCTGTGATACCCAACAATGGCTGGTGGAGGACACCAGATGACCCCAAGGTGGCTGGCGGAAGAAGTCACAGGACCAGACGATGGCATGGCGGACAACGAGGGATAAGAGCACAGTGCACACGGCAGGACAAGTCAATGGCTAGCGGTGGACGCCGTGGGACCAAACGTGGGCTGGCACGGACTGTGCAGGACTAGACGATGAGTGGCTGCGGGATGCTGCAAGACCAGACAATGGTATGGCGACCCAGAGCACGACTATGACTGGCGTATGCCGCGGGACCTGCCAATGACTGGTGGCAGACACTGTGGGACCAGACAGTGGCTCTTGGAGGACACCGCGGTACTAGAGCTGCTGGAACCAATGAGGGATGGCTGGCGGGCGGGTAGGACCCGATGATAGATGGCTGCAGTGGATGCCATTGGACTAGAACACAGTGGATGCTGCAGGACATGACGATGGCATGGCGGAGGCTGCAGGATCTGACATTGGCTAGTGATGGACGCAGCAGGACAAGAGCGCGGTGAAACGCGCAGAACCAGGCAATAGCAGTCGTCGGACATCACGGGACTAGACGAAGGCACTGTAGGCACTGCACTGAAGCCACGGACCATAGCAGAAGGCTGGCGTCTAGATGCAGTGGACCAGCCGCTGGACCCTGTAGACCAGACGATGGCTGGCGAATGCGGTAAGCAGATTATGGCACGGATGCCTCGGGAGCAGACGATGGCTGGTGGCGGATTCAATGAGACCAGACGATCAGATGATAGCCTGCGAGACCCCACAATGGCTGGCAGCAGACGTTGCAGGATCACGCAATGCCACAGCAGACAACGCTGGATCATATAACGATGGACGCCACAGGACCTAACGATGGCTGGTGGCTGGCAGCAAACATCGCAGGACTAGAAGATGGCTCGGTGGACTAAGCGGGATCAAAACATGGTGGACGCCGCAGGACCAGACAATGGCTAGCGGTGGATGCCATGGGACTAGAACACAGACGATGAGTTACTACGGACGCTGCAGGACCAGACAATAGCACAGCTGTCTCAAGACAATGTTACGGCAGATGCCACAGGAAAGAGCATGGTGATGATAGGCGGGACCTGGCGATGACTGGTGGTAGACACCACGGGACCAGACGGTGGCTTGTGGCAGACACAGCGGTACCAGAGCTTGATGGATGCCGTGGAAACAGATTATAGTGGGACCCATCGGAAGACACCACGGTACCCAATGGACGATGAACTCAACGATAGCTGGCAGCAGATGGCTGGTGGAGGACGCCGCAGGACCCAAAGATGGCTGGTGGCAGACATTGCTAGACCAGATGATGGCAGACTGGACACCCCGGGATCCGAGCACAATGGCTACCGCAGACAATGCCTGGAGGTGGATGCCGTAGGACCATACGATGGGTGGCCAATGGACGACAGTGTGAGAGTCGTTAGATGATGGCTGGCAGACGCTGCGATTCCCACCGATTCCCGCTGATGAAAATGTCATTGGGGTCATGGGAAGCAATGTATCATAATTCATGTAGTAAGGGAAGCCGTTTAACCTCAGTAAAAGCAGACAATTCAGTATGTAAGATATTTAGGAGAACATTTATAAGAGTGTGTAAAGGAACTCTCCTTGTTGTCCTTAGCAACCAATCACAATGTAGATATTGTTTTGTGATTGGTTGCTATGGGCAACACAGAGTTCTCATTTAGGAAGCTTCATACATCTGCCCCCTGGTCTCTGTATATATTAGTGAAGTGTTTAGTTACTAAAAAAAATTAACCTTTATATTATAACTATAACTGTATTGTAATGGTAATTGTAATATAAAAATAGATTTTTTAGAATATTTATTAAATTTGTAGGAGCAGGCCTATAATTGTCTTAAAATAAAAATGTTTCTGCCTATAGCAATGGGCCACTGCTTAACTTTCATTTATCAAGAAGAGCACTATATCAAGAGATACGGTGGTTGTACTGCGAATGGTTGCTAAAAGCAACAGAGACAGTTCCGTTAAGCTCCCTGAAGTCCCCTTCCTCCTCACTTTATTTCTATATGCATTTTAATTTATAAATTAAAGGACTGTATTTTTATCCCCTTAAAAGGCCATAGTTGAAACATTATAGTATATGTCCTGTTCAGGTACAGTTATATTGTATCTTAAACAAAACAGTCTGCTGCAGTTATGTACATGACAAGGGTCCTCAACTGACCCCAAGCTTTCAGACCAAAGCACAGCTGGTGCCGGATGACACGGACCAGCACATGGCTGAAGCCACGGACCAGAGCAGGCAACTGGAGCTAGGTGCAGCAGACCAGAGAACAGCTGTCACCGGACCCTGTAGACCAGACGATGGCTGGCGGCGTATGCTGCAGTATCAAACTATGGCACGGCAGACAACACCGGACCAGGCAATAGCTGGCTGCGGATGCAGGGGGACCAGACAGTGGCCAGCAATGGACACTGCGGGGCCCAACGATGGCACGGCTACGCTGTGGTACCAGATGATGGCTGGCAGCAGACGCTGCAAGATCCAACGATGGCTGACGGAAGATGTTGCAGGACCAGGTGATGGCACAGCTGACGCAGGACCAGACAATGGCACAGTGGACGCTACAGGACCAGAGTGCGATGATGACTTGCAGCATACACCACGAGACCTGACAATGACTGCTGGCAGACCCCGCGTGTACCAGAGTATGATGGAAAACACCAAGGGGCTCAACGGATTATGACAGGCGGACGCCTCAGGACCTGACAATGGCTTGCGGCGGATGACTGGTGGAGGCCACAAGACCCAAAGATGGATGGTGGAGGACACCGCAAGACCCAAGGATGGCTGGTGGCGGACATCGCGAGACCAGGAGATGGCACGCCGAACACCGCGGGACCAGAGCACAGTGGATGCCACAGGACCAGATGATGGGTGGCTGACGATAGACATTTACTTTCATTTATCAAGAGCAGCACTATATCAAGGGATTCGATAGTTGTTCTGTGAGTGGTTGCTAAAAGCAACAGAGACAGAGACATCAGTTTTGTACATGACCTGGGTCCTCAAATGGCCCCCATCTTTCAGACCAGCACATGGCTGAAGCCGTGGACCATGGAACATGACAATGGCTGGCGGTGGACGCCTTACGACCTGAAGATGATTGGAGGCAAGCGTTTCAGGACGAGGCATTGGTACAGCAGACGATGCAGTATCAGAGCAGAGTGCACGCGGCAGTAAAAGATGGCTAACAGCAGACACCGTGGGACCAAATGTAGGCTGGCGCAGACTCTGCAGGACTAGACGATGGATGGTTGTGGGACGCTGCAAGACCAGACAATGGCACAGCAGCCCAGAGCGCGACGATGACTGGCGTACGCCTCGGGACCTGACGATGACTGGTGGCAGGCACCGTGGGACCAGACGATGGCTCGTGGAGGACACCGCGGTACTAGAGAATGGTGAAGGTTGTGGGAACAGACGATGGTGGGACCCGATGGAAAACACTGCTAAAAACCAATGAGAGATGGCTGTCGGACGCCGCAGGACCCAACGATAGATGGCGGCAGATGCTGTGATACCCGACGATGGCTGGTGGAGGACACCAGATGACTCGAAGGTGGCTGGCGGAAGAAGTCACAGGACGAGACAGTGGCATGGCGGACAACGAGGGATAAGAGCACAGTGCACACGGCAGGACAAGATGATGGCTAGCGGCGGACGCCGTGAGACCAAACGTGGGCTGGCGCGGACTGTGTAGGACTAGGCGATGGGTGGCTGCGGGACACTGCAAGACCAGACAATGGTACAGCGGCCCAGAGCACGATTATGACGAGACCTGCCAATGACTGGTGGCAGACACTGTGGGACCAGACAGTGGCTCTTGGAGAACACCACGGTGCTAGAGCTGCTGGAACCAATGAGGGATGGCAGTCGGGCGCCGTAGGACCCAATGATAGATGGTGGCGGATGCTGTGATACCCGACGATGGCTGGTGGAGGATGTCACGCGACCCGAAGGTGTCTGATGGCGGACGTAGCAAAACCATAAGATGGCATGCTGGACACCACAGGACCACAGCACGGTGGCTGCCACAGACAATGACTGATGACTTTTAGTGGATGCCACAGAACCCACAAATGGCTAACAGCAGACATCGCGAGACCAGACGATTGCACGCCGGACACCGGAGACCAGAGTATGGTGGATGCTGCAGATGATTACGATGGTTGGCTAACAGACGACACCGCAGGATTGAACGGTGCAGACGATGGCCAGTGTTGGATGCTGCAGGACTGGACAGTAGCTGGCGGTGTGGGACCAGGCAATGGCGTGGCCAACGCCGGGACAGAAGATGGCTAGTGGTGGACACTGTGGGACCAGAGCATGGTGGATGCTGCAGAACCAGACAATGGCTAGCGGTGGATGCCATGGGACTAGAACACAGTGGACGCTGCAGGACATGACGATGGCATGGCGGAGGCTGCAGGATCTGACATTGGCTAGTGATGGATGCAACAGGACAAAAGCGCGGTGGACCGCGAAGAACCAGAGAATCGTCGTCGGACATTACAGGACTAGACGAAGGCACTGCAGACACCGCAGGAACAAACAATAGCTAGCAGCAAATGGCACATCATGCGTTATCTGTAGAGATAATAGAGAGAAAAAGGTAAATCATGCTCGTGAACCCATCAACCACTTTGTGGCCTTATGCTGATGGGTCCCTACACTAACACTTTATTTTTAGGATGAAGGTAATTTAATATATTTATTAGTCTAGTGTAGCCTTTAAAAATGTGACCTTTGAGATCTTGCTTATAGGTGGGGGACAATATTTATTACAAAAATAAAGTCTTAGTGTAGGGACCCATCGGAATGAGGTCGCCGTGACGTGGCAGATGGGCTCGCATAATTTGTTGTGCGCTAAGAACCTCTCATTTAAAGCTGTAACTTTAGTTTCATTTATCAGTGATTCATGAAACTAAAGTTAAGGGAGTGTCAGAGCACTCACATATCTCCTGCACTCCCTTAGACAATGGAACAGTTGTGCCAATTGGCTACTGTTTGTTACTAGTGGTGTGGCAACCTGCTAAACCATGCCATGTGTGCCCAAAGCGGTTGCATAATTTGCACCCTAAAATACATGTTCCATTATCTATCATTATCCTTTATTTCTAATATCTATATTTATTTGGATTTTACTTATAAAGATTCTAAGGTGCAGATATAAACTGTCTAGCTGAGAAATATATTGATTATTGGTTACCAAGGCCATCACTAGAAATTTCAGGGCCTCCATTTGGCACTCCAATCATATTACGTTTACCATCTTACTAGTTCACATCCCAAACATATATTTAAGACTATCACGTGCACTGGGCTGTAAAGTGACTACAGCCTCCACATAGATACCATACCATAAATAACCCAACTACATGGATATGTTACCGGAGCCAAGCCAACAACGGTGAAACAGCACCAGAACCAAGCTTAGTACATAAATACAGTGTCGTAAGCTTTATTTATAGGCTTATACTGCACTAGATTTATCATTGAGCCTGATGCTGGATTATAAATCTGCTCTAGTATAACGACTGTCTCCATGAAGACTCCTCTCATAGGAGAAGATAAAGAGTCAGAGCACAGGGAAGATGCTGCAGAATTGTGAGCTCATGAGTAATAGCAGTTACTGATAGGCCTCATGCACATGACTGGTCTTTTCTGTTCCGTATATATATGTATATTGGTTGTAAACATGGAACATATTGCACCGTATCTGAATAAAATATGGTGGACTGGCAAGTGATGGGTGACTGACTATTGGCTGGATGATGGAACGAACCTCCCACTGTTCCTGGATACTAAATGTATACATACGGCAGCATACGATGCACAGACGTGTTAAGCCTATATTTTATACGTTCCCATTGGGGGTCATTTACTAAGGGCCAGATTTGCGTTTTCCCAACGTGTTACCCGAATATTTCCGATTTGCACCGATTTTCCCTGAATTGCCCCGGGTTTTTGGCGCACGCGATCGGATTGTGGCGCATCGACGGAAATCGGGGGGCGTGGCCGAACGAAAACCCGACGGATTCTGAGAAACCGCTGCATTTTTTTTTAAAAAAGTGTCGCTGGACACGCGCTTACCTTCACCAGGAATAGGATCGTGAACTCCGGCGGACCTCGGCGGACTTCAGCGCAGCAGCGACACCTGGTGGACGTCGGAGGAACTGCCTTAGTGAATCGCCGGAAGACCCGAATGCACCGCAGAGAACGCACCGCTGGATTGCGAATGAACCGGGTAAATCTGCCCCATTTACTTCTATGGGCCGTACAGAGCGGAAATACGGTGAAAAATAGGACATGCTCTATATTTTTATATGTCCCACTTAGGGTACGGTGGACAATACAGCCATGTACATGGATGGCCGTATTGCCCATTGGAATGCATGGGTCTGTATATACGGCTGTTTTTATACGGTAGTGTGCATGGGCCTAAATCTGGTGACATACAGAGGACGTGTTTGACCGGATGAGTTCCTATTCATTTTCTTTTCCTACCTGGCTGCCATGTTTCTTCCAGTTCAAAATATTTCTCTGAGCCGACCTGGGCTGCCAGTTGTCTCAGGTTTCACCAACAGAAACCTCTCTCAGGTTACTACATAGGGCCTACTATGTACCAGCACGACTTGTTAATATGTATCCCCATCTGCCCAACACTTGTTTCCGGGGCTGTAGTTCCCTAGGCGAAATGGCCCATATCTGTCGGCATTGCCCTATAGTTGCCTCTCTCTGGAACAATGTCGAAACCCTCATCTGGGTTTCCTATTAGGTACTGCATACAAGTAACCCCAGCACTTCTTTTGCTCCGAGATAACCAACAAGGGTCAAAAAAGCCCATAGACTAATTTAATTCATAGCACTGGCAACTAGAATACACATAGCGGCGAAATGGAAATCACCTGATCTGTTTTCTACAATGGTAAAAAATAGAATTAACCTACTGATGTTGTTGGAGCGAATTGAGGCGCTTTATCAGTAACTTCATGGCTTATCTTCTATCATGGCAAACTTCCTCACTTACTACACTTACACCAAAAAAACATTCTTATTTTTTTTATGTGCAATGTCTCAGAAAACACACACCATGTTGGAGGCATACAACATACTTGTCTCTGACACTGAGTCAGCTAGTGGGGATGATGTTTCCTTTTACCTATCATCATCCTCCTGCTCATCTTCCAGTGACCTGGAAGGACCCTTGAGAAGGCCCTCCTCTGCTCAACACATGTAGAGAGATGACGTCTCTCTGCATCATCACTGCAATCAGCTCTATAACCATCCAGATTGAGTTGCTGTCCTGGGACACACTTGCCACTGCCTGGGATAGGTGGACAGAGCCTTAAATCTAGGGGACTGTTCCTTTGGATCCAGGATAGTTAGGAGGCATGTGTGTATGAAAAACCCTAACTCGGCTTATACATGAGTCTATGCAAAAAAAACCTCTCTTCTAACTTCTGAAGCTCCGGCACTGTCTACGGCTCTCTGCGCACTGCAGGCACACACCATGATGTCAACCGCTTGCTGACATTATAGGTTGCTCACCGCTATCGGCACACACTATGATGCCGGCAAGCGGTTGACGGTGGTGTGTGGGGACCCAGAGCCGGAGCTTTCATAAGACGGAAGAGGACCTGGTGGACTCAACGCAGGGGGCTGCTGGCTATATAGTAGAGGGCAGACATTGGCTATATACTAGAGGGCAGGGGCTGGCTATATGCTAGGGGGCAGGCACTAACTATATACTACAGGGCAGGGGCTGGCTATATACTAGGGGGCTGCTGGCTATATACTAGGGGTCAGGGACTGCTGCCTATATACCGGGGATATGGGCTGTCGGCTATGCACTAGGAGGCATGGGCTACTGTCTATTTTCTAGGGGGCAGGTGCTGGCTACATACTAGGGGGCAAGGGCAGGCTATATACTAGTGGGCTACTGGCTATATATGAAGGGGCTGCTGGCTATATACCGGGGGACATGTGCTGCTGGCTATATACTGTGGGACATGGGCTGCTGGCTACATACTAGGGGGCATAGACTGCTGGCTATATACTGGGGGGGCATATGCTGGCTGGTTATATACTGGGGGGCATTGGCTGGCTATATACTGGGAGCTGGCTAGCTATATACTGGGGAGATGCTGTGACAAATGCATTTCCCATCCTAGGCTTATTCTCTAGTTTTCCCAGTTTTTTTGTGTTAAAATTCGGTACCTCAGCTTATACTCAGGTTGGCTTATACTCGAGTATATACAGTATGTAACCTGGTGTAACCTTAGGTGGATAGGAGAACAGGAAAATACTATTAAGTAGTACTAATTTGCACCATTGACTATTTTTGGAGTTATGAAGACAACCTTCTGGTCAGTTTATTTCCTATGGGCCGCCTCAGGCCACCACTCACATGGGTTTTCCCCTTCTCAGTCATGGAAGGCTGAGATAGAAATGCCCCTTATAGATTAGACTTTTATGTGGCTACTACACTCTCATAGTTTCCCCAGGCAGTTTATAGCTGTAATTCAGAGACTTCTGTGATTTCCTGAGGAAGCAATGACTTTATTTGGTGATAGACCACTTGGCCGCAGATAGATACCTGCTAGTTGTTCTGTAAACTGGCACGTATTTTTTACATGTTTATTGTGTCAAAAAAAGTTTATTGAGTAGTGCACAGTAACAGATAACATATGCAGCACCATGTGTACTATGTTAAAAGATCTAGTTGGTAACTGCAGGTATAGAAATAATGGGGCTCATTTACTAAGGGTCCGAACGCCGCACTTTCATCGGGTTTCCTAAATATTTCTCTTTTGCCCAGAATTGTCCCAGGTTTTTGGCACACACGATTGTATTGTGGTGCATCAGCGCCGGCTTGCATGCAACAGAAAGCCGGGGGCGTGGGCATCGGACAACCCAACGGATTCAGACAAACCACGGAAATGTGTCCAAGATCAGCACTCACATGCACCAGGAAGAAGAAGGTGAACTCCGGCAGACCTTGGCGCAACAGCAACACATGCAGGAACTCGGAAGCACGACCTTAGTGAATCGCGCTGGACCCAAATCCTCGTCGGACAACGCACCGCAGGATCGCGATGTGACCGGGTAAGTAAATCTGCCCCAATATGTCATAAAAAATAGCACTGTCTACATTACCAACACTCGATAAAAGTATTAACTAAGCATTCAAAGTAATTAAACTACTTTGGGGGAAGACACATACAAACATGTCAAGACACAAGGAAGGAGAAGAGTGGAGGCGCTGTCAGCAGTCAACCAGGTGTCCGTGGTGGACGAGGATCGGAAAGAAAGCAAGGCACATTCCAATCCCATTCTCATATATAGTATGTGTATATGTATTAAAGGGGTTGTCCACTTTTAGCAAATAATTGATATGATGATGTGTAAGGAAATGTTATACAATTTTGCAATATACTTTCTGTACTCCTCACGGTTTTCTAGATTTCTGCTTGCTGTCATCCTATAGAAAGCTTCTAAGTTTACTTCCAGTGGATAGAAATCTGACCATGGTCACACAGGTGCACGGCTCATTAGTGTCATAGAGAGAAATCAGAGTCGTGTGATATAATGAGCCGTCCACCTGTGTGACCATGGTCAGATTTCTGTCCACTGGAAGTAAACATAGAAGCTTTATATAGAATGACAGCAAGCAGAGATCTTGAAACGGTGAGGAATTGATACAGAAACTATATTGGAAAATTGTATAACTTTTCCTTACACAAACCATATCAATTATTTGCTGAAAGCGGACAACCCCTTTAAGCTTGTTTCTAGTACCTTATCTATGTAGCTTGTTTCTTGTATGAATTAATGTAATAAGTTTGGTTCTGGTACAGTATTCTTTTATTAAGCTTTATTCTAGTACCTTATGTATTTAGCTTGATTCTGGTACTTTACATATGTAATAAGTTCTAACCCTTCCCCACTCCCCCTCCATTTGTTTAAAGTAATCTCACTGCAGCAGAGGACGTTTCAACACACACTCGAGAAGGGATGGTCCTTGAAAAGCGAAATATACAGTATCGAGGGGCTCTGGTAATGCCACCCCAGAGCCCTTCAAACTCATTAGCATAATTTCAAAAGTTATGGATAACATATAGAAGAAGATTACCACACTCATGTGGCCTGATTCTATGAGAAAGAGTCCCTCATTTACCATGCTTGATTTTGATACTTGGTACTGGTACCTTATTTATGTAGTAAGGTTCTGGTACTGTATCTACATAGTAAGCTTGGTTCTGGTACAGTAAGCATGTAGTAAACTTACTGATACAGTATCTACTAAATATAGTAAGCTTGGTTCTTGCACCTTATCTATGTACTATATTTGTTTCTAATATCTATGCAGTTAGCATAACTACTCCTGCTGCTATGGGGCCCAGCAGTGTCAGAGGGCCCAGTCTCCCAATGAGAATTAAGACACATAGTACCTTCTGTCCTAGACTGTTCTAGATTATGTATAATCTGAGGGAGGCCGGCATGGACAGAAACACCAGAGGATGTGTTTTAATTTCTCTTTTTTTCAGATACCTGTTCATGAATAAACAATGTATTTAATTTTATCATATCACAATTGTTTTTACCCTCGATCTGCCACTCAACTGATAACCAAGTGCAGGCCTCATCCTAACATACTGGTGGAGATCCATGCTGACAGCGACCCCAGAAGCAAGTGACAGCATATGTTACTAATTTGCCATCATATCCATCTGTGGAAAATCCCTTAAATTCTGACTACTCTGCTATTCTATAACCATCTTATACTTACACCAAGCACTATCTTTTTTAACACTCTGTTTAAATTCCAGTTGTTTTGTGGTTTGTGTTATCTAATCCTGCTTCCCCCTGTTACAAACTTTACATAGCTTTTAGCGCTCAAAGCAAAAACAAGAACAACTGAGGGAATTTCCAGATTTCATCATTGTCATTATGCAACGAAACATCTTCTAGAAATGGATTTTTATTGGCAGGAATGGATTTACATTTTTTTTTCTGGCACAAAATAATATGTAAAAATTCCACAGACTATTTTGGATTTGCATGGAATTTTAAGGGAAATTTAGCTTTGTTGTCAATACTTTTGCCATTTTTTTTGCCATGTTTTTTTGGCGACTGTGGTAATCATTACTGCCCACAATTTTTCTAGGCAATAAGCATTAATTGTAATGGAAAATTACTTAACAATATAACAAGAAAATAACTATAGATAAAGAACACCATCTCATTTATGCGCCATTTGGTTTAGAAGGGCGCAGAGGGAGCTTCCAGACGGCCGGGAGCTCTCATCCGACACCATATCCCAGCACTTACAACGCTGGATGGAGCCGGTCACATCGCGGACAGGAAGCTCCCTGTGCGCGGCTTCTATGCCCCTGTAAACAAACAGGGGCACGGAACAAACGGACCACGAAGTGGGACATCAGTGGCGCCGGAGGAGGTAAGTACAGGTTTGTTATTTTTAAATAGCCCGCCCCAGCCCGGCCCTAAGTAACTTCTTATACCTGGATAACCCCTTTAACTTCATAAGCAGCTGTGGGAAAATGAAATCTGACTTCTGATTGGTTACCATGAGCAACTAGAAGTTCTGCTCTCAGACGCTTCTGATAAATCTCCACCATAGTGGGGCTCATTTTCTAAGGATCCGAACGCTGCACTTTCGCCGGGTTTCGCAATTATTTCCATTTTGCGCCAAATTGCCCTGGGTTTGGATTGTGGCGCATCGGAGTCGGCTTGCATGTGACAGAAATCAGGAGCTTGGGCGTTGCACAACCTGACGGATTCGGACAAACCACGGAATTTAAATACGGAATTGTGTCGCAAGATCAAGCACTCACATGCACCAGGAAGAAGAAAGTGAACTCCGCTGGACCTCAGCGCAGAAGCGATGGATGCAGGAACTCGGGCGCACGATCTTAGTGAATCGCGGCAGACCCGAATCCTTGTTGGAGAACGCACCATGAGATCGCGACAGGATGGGGTAAGTTAATACAATTTCATAAATACTTACCCGTTCCTGACGCCCCCGACGGCCACCCCCCCCCCCCCCCCCCCAATTTTTGTTGAATGCAAGCCGGCGCCGATGCACCACAATCAGATCATGTGCGCCAAAAATCTGGGGCTATTCGGCACAAAACGGAAATAATCGCGATACCCGACGAAAGTGCGGCGTTCAAACCTTTAGTAAATATGCCCCATGTGTCCATTTGGAGTTTCTTTGCTTTAGTTTAAAAAGTAAAGGGATTCCGAAAAACTGTCTGCATCTCTCACTTCTCTAAACTAATTCATAAATCCTTAGTCTTTACAGTCAATGAATGACCCTAAATCAGCCACTTTCATAGATAACGCAAACCCCATGCTCAGCAGATTAGTCATTAGAGAGTCACATTTTTCTAGAAGTAAGTTCTGTACATCATCCTGCTACCGGATCTCCTCTGGTAGGAAATTGAACATATGTCAGTTTCACATCCGCATTCCAACAGCTATTTTTTTCCTCAAGTTGATTTAATTTTGCAGGATGTCCACAACTTTTTCTGCAAAAAGTAGAGTTAGAGATTTTGTTCTATGAAATGGAGCTGTATCAAAGGGGTTTGAAAATAGGTTACCCTTTGCCTCCATCACCAGAAGCTATACAGGGGATGGTGCCAGAAGCTGATGGTTCCGTCCACTTTATATTGGCCATCCTCAGGTACTGCAGTACAGCGCCCATTTACTGGAATAGGAGGAGGGTTGTGGTTAATTTTACATTCCTATTGACAGAGATGAATAGGGACTTTTTTTTTGAAGAATAACACTTACTCATAGATACTCAGTGACTGTGGTAATCTTCTTATATTTGTTCAAAAAAGAAATCTTTAAAAATTCACCTCTTAAAATGATGCTAGTGAGCCAGAAGGGCTCTGGGGGATACTATCAGCGCCCATTCATGCTCTGTCTTCATAGGTTGTTAGACTTTGTAGGAGCTGCATCATGAAAAGGCTCTGGAAATGCCTCCAGAGCCCTTCTGGTTCATTTGCATAATTTTAAAAGAGGATTTTACCATGAAGGAGGCCATGAATAACAAAGATAAGAAGATTATCACAGACACAGTGGGGCAGATTTATCAAGTGTCTGAAAGTCAGAATATTTCCAGTTGCCCATGGCAACCAATCACAGCTCAGCTTTCATTTTACCAGTGCTCATGAATATTTTAAAGGGGAGCTGTGATTGGTGTCTGGACCAAGTGTCTGGATCTATGAGTTAGTGTTCTGGGTTTATCATGATGGATTTTGATTGTTCTTTAAAGGATTACAACTCACCTCCCTGTCCCGTCCCCGGGTGCACTGATCTT
Organism: Engystomops pustulosus; assembly: GCA_019512145.1. Lineage (NCBI taxonomy): Eukaryota > Metazoa > Chordata > Amphibia > Anura > Leptodactylidae > Engystomops > Engystomops pustulosus. The sequence continues at coordinate 23,555,868 of CM033643.1, forward strand.
CTTTAATGCAATGGAGAAATTTAACTTGATAAAATATGCAAATTAGCAAAACGTGCTCTGCAGAGCACCGCTGTGCTCAGCCTCTATATAACTTATTCATGCCCCTGGCCCTACTTGGTTTGCCTACATAGTGTACAGAATGTCAGTGACATCATCGTCTCTCTCTCTCTGCAAAGCTTGCGCATCGCACCATGCTTCGCTGGAAATGTTGTTCTTGCACATGTGCAGGTTTTGCAGAGAGAACTGAAGATGTCACCAGCTCTATCTACATTACGTAGAACCGGGGGCATGAATAAATTATAAGGAGGCGGAGCACAGTGGTGCTCTGCAGAGCATATTTTTTACTCATTTGCATATTTTATAATGTTAGATTTCTCTAAATGCGGACATTGCAAGTTATAATAAAACATCAGTGCACCCGGGGTTTGGACGGGGAGGGGAGTTGTAATCATCTACCACTATCTAATTTAATGGTAAATGTCCTTTAATCAGAAATTGACTCCTTAGCCAAAGCAAGTTAAATGGCCTCTACCACCAGGATGAAGGATTGTTAACCAAGCACATTGATAGTAGATTTATTTTACGTTTGCTGCAGATGTGGGAATCCCAGTTTAGTGGGGCCATTGGATCAAGACAAATGCCTTGTGTGCTCACCTTTATTATCAGCCCTGCTGTCTTCCATAAACCAGGTTCTGATCTCCTAATAATTTTGGGGCATCACTTGCTGTTGGCTGATGTAGATTTCAGCAATAACCACAGCTAGTTTTCTGGGCAAGGTATAGTAAATCTGACCAGTCAAGGACCTACTTCCCTGTCCCGATGCACTTAGTTTCCCGCTCTGGGATGCTCCCTGCCACACTCTGGGGGTGTCAAAAAAAGTCACCATTGATATCGTGCCCCATAATTTATGGCTCTTGCATGCTAAAAAAACATTGCATGCCGGGCATTATACATTGGCCAAAATCTAAAAATGAAAGTAAGTAACAAAAGCAAAGCGATATGAATGAGTCACTGAATTATTACGAATAACTTGTCATCTCATATCCTGACTAATGATAAGAGGTCACTATTGAGAAACTCTGACCCTCTTTTAGTCTGGATAATAATGTAAATGGATTTAACTTGTTTCGGAAGGTCACTGACTAGAGATCTTTTATAGCTGAAGCTTTGACAAAATTTTTCGTAATTTTTTGGGGTCTGAATTTATTTGGTAAGAACCAATGTTGCTCTAATGGTTTTGGAAATTGGTAAAAAAAAACCGCTCTTGTCCTCTAAATAGCAAGTTTGTTTTTTTTTGTAGCGGTTTTAATTTTCAGTTTTCACTAAAATTATAACAGAAGCGTGACAGTCATGGAGGAAACGGACAACATATGGCGTATATTCATTTTCAAGTAACAGTATAAAGAAAATAGATAGAACATCATCTACATGTGTTTTCCTTTGCAGTCTTTTTTCGAGAAGGATAATGATACAGAATAGTGACAGTGATGCTGAATCTCAGTTTTGTTTTTCGTCGGTGACAACACACCCTGTTGCTTCATAACCCATACTGTGGGCAACCTCCATAGGGAACCGGTCACCACAATTAACCTAACCAAGTGAACTGCTATGATATGTAGCGCTATGCACATAAATGCCACCTTGTCTGTGTTCTTACTTTCCAGCTGCTCCATCTGTGCCAAAAGTTAACTTTAGAATTATGCAAATGAGGCTGAGGGGCTTGGGGGGTTGTTAACAAAGCCCCTCAGATTTATATTAATAACAAGATTTCATGCTACACTTTCACCCCTATTTACCAGTGGATCCTCTGAACCACTAGGGATGATGACACAAGCTGACACCTGGGACCGGAGTCTAAGTGGCACCCAGTTTTCACCAGAGCCCGCTGCAAACCGGGTTGGACTTGCTGCGGCGTGGTACCACCAGGCCGTTCCACAGGTGTGACTTGTCCGCAGTGGCAGGAGGTACAGGAGCGGAAGGCAATCTCGTAGTCAGGGACAGGCAGGAGGTCAGGACGGGCAGCACAGGATCTGAGTCGGGGATGTGGAAATTGGTCAAGGCAGGTAGCGGAGGAGCGAAGTCAGAAAGGGAACCGGGGTCACAACAGGAAATCACAAATATAGCGCAGGGCATCAGACAAAGCTTTCTCTAGGGCACGAGGCATGAAGAACCAGCAGGGTGGGATGAGAGAGGCAGGTTTAAATAGCCTTCTGGGAAAATGGCACGGGGCAATTAACAGTGAGCTGGCACCAGGCTAGCGGGCACTGAGGGGCACGGGTGAGCACCAATGATATCCTCCTTCAGCTTTGGGATTTTTGGGTTCAGCCGGAGCCCTGAGGTACTCTGCCAAAGCCAAACCTCAACCTAATTATGCATATTTATTAAGTGAAGTTGTAGCATGAAAGGAGCAGATGGATAACAAAAAGGAATGGGTGAAATGTGGGGCATAGCCCTACATAAAATAGCAGTTGACTTGAATATCTACAGTGTGTCTTAAAGGGTTATTTGTTGTCCAAAAAGGGGAACAATGATGTCCTATGTGCAGTGTCCTTGCCTACTGTATACTTATATGCATGGATGCATGAAAATCCACATTGCCACTAGTGAATCTGTATCCAAACAATAAAGATGATTCAGCATAAACAATTAAAGGATTTACTAAGGAATATCCATCTTACATACAGAACATTGACACGCTATGAGGGAGATTATTTATATATTTCACCCCAATTTCTCATATTTAAATTTCAAATTTCAGCATTGGTTTTTGTGTTTTTTGGTGCATTTAGGCCCCTACTTTTCCGTAAACCAGAGTTTAGTGGTGTGGCGCAACTTGAATCTTTTTACCTTTCAGATGCACGTTATTTGAGGTGTGGTTCTCCCTGGCACATAGTTATCATAATCCTGAATAATCCCAATAAAATGACATTTTCTATAAGACTCAATATATGAATTCTACAATAGGAGAAGAACATTATAGTTTGATATTTATTAGGTTTGTACATTATAAAAATGATTTGTCATCGGGCAGTGTTCGTTTCACCTGAAATCGTATCTGATGATGCTGACACGTGAGGGATGACAGGTCATCATTTCCTTTTTCCTGGTTAGGTTCCTCTTTTTAAGGCTTAAAAAGAAGGTGCCTCCAAGTGAAGATCACACTACACAGCTGTTCTGCCTGGAAGACAGAGGACGTTCCTCAAAGGAAACTGAGAAGCCAGAAGATGTGCACCATGAGAGTATTGCTGTGCTTGGCTTTTCTGGCCACATGTGCAATGGGCACCGCTTCCACTGGTAAGTAGGGATGTGATGGATGAGGTTAGAGGTTTTACTTAAAGATAGTAGATTATCTAGACTACTTATAGATGAAGACATGCTCTGTTTTCAGTACAGTGGAGCACTCTCCAGCTGGTTGACCTCCATATTTGGAAGCCATATTTAATTTACTAGATGCCATCGTAGTATGTAAAGGCATTGTTCTAGATTGTTTAATGCTATCAACCAGCATGACATAAATCTCTACTGACTCATACAAATCTTCTCTCTTTCTCTACCACAGGAAAGTTCAGCACCTGTTGTACCCAGGTCTCATCAGCCAAACCTAAAACTGGCACGGTAATAGAAAATTTCATCATCCAAAATGAAGATCTTCCATGTGTCCATGCAGTAATGTAAGTTCTGATGATGCGGAATAGACATAACAAATACTGAACTTGAGTAACTATATAATTTTTATAAAATGCATAAGTAATGGCTCCAGGTATGTAGGGCAGAAATTAGTAATTTAGAAAATTTAGTTGTCATGAAATAGTAACAACTTTGAGTAAATTAACTGGACAGGGCAGTAATAGGGAATGACTGCACATCTCAGCAGTTGTGGCAGAGAGGAATCTGATAAAAAGGGGTTGTCCTGCATAAAGGTCTTGTCCATTTTCAGCAAATACATTTTATTGTTTGGGTAATGAAATGTTAAACAACATACCCATATACTTTCTGTATTAATTCCTCATGGTTTTCTAGATCTCTGCTTGCTGTCATTCTGTAGGAAGCTTCATTGCCTAGTTCCTGTTGATTAAAACCTGCTCCCTAGTCATGTGATGTCACCCAGGTGCATGGCTCGTTATATCACACAGCTCTGATTACTCTCTGTGATATTAACAAGCTGTGCACCGGACATCACAAGATGGTTAGATACTCTAGATAATTCCTTTTATTTATAAAGCGCATAGATTATGCAGTGCTGCATAGTCCCTGTCCCCAATGGGGCTCACAATCTAATCAACCTACCAGTATGTTTTGGAGTGTGGGAGGAAACCGGAGGACCCGCACAATCTAATCAACCTACCAGTATATTTTGGAGGAAACCGGAGGACCTGAAGGAAACCCACGCAAACACAGGATAGATAAATAGTTCATGTTCTAACAATATATTCTTCCAATAGGTTCATCACCAATGAAGGAAAAATTATCTGCTCCTCTCCTAACACACGCTGGGTGAAAGTGAAGATTCAGGAAATCAGGTGAGCTGAACTGCTAACCATGTGATTTTTGCTAAAAAATCTCTGACCAAGTCTGTACTGTAAGGCAGGTAGGGGGAAAGGGGATCCCAATGGTTGAACCCACACAAATCTGGCATTTACTTACAGGAAGACCCCTTTGAGTGTCCAGTGTGCAGGATTCCTCAATGATAGACGGATGGCAGAGCTACATTTTTGAATATATCTTTATCGATATAAGACAATGGGGGTCATTTACATGGCCCGAATGCGTTTTCCCGACGTGTTACCGAATATTTCCGATTCTGCCCGATTGTACTGAATTGCCCGGGGGGCGTGGCCGAACGAAAACCCGCGTATCGGAAAAACGCCGCATTTAAAAAATCGAAAAAGTGTCGCTGGGGACCCTTACCTTCACACTGTCCGAGGTGGTGCATTCCGGCGCGTGGAGATGATTTTCAGCCGCACAGCGCCACCTTTGTTGGACGGCGGAGGAACTGCCTTCATGAATCCCGGCCGGACCCGAATCCAGAGCAGAGAACGCGCCGCTGGATCGCGAATGGGCCGGGTAAGTAAATTTGCCCCAATGTGATTTCCTCTCCATGTTTGTTCACATTTATCAGTCGGCATCACTTTTTTTTTTTTTTAATTCTCAAACAAACTGATAATAAAACTGATTTGGGAATAGCATGAAACTTGTCAACTTATATACATGAACACAACCTAAGTACACACACAGCAATTTTATCACAGCTTGTTCTATGCAGGTGAAAAAGTGGGCAGGAACAGAGCTGATGAACCGAAAGATATCTCTAAGAAGGGTCCTCTATAGATCGAGATGGGATCTCCACCAAGTCCGACCTGTTCAGACAAGGTTTGTCCTGGTGGAGATTTTAGCTATAGCCTGAGACTATATTAAATATGTCGAGCGGAGGCCTCCACACCCTACTCCTGCCCATTTCTCCACCCTGTCACATCCAAAGCGGTGTGCGGTGCTGAAAAGCTCAAAAATTGTTGGCGATGGGGCTTATTACATGGATTCTCCAACAAAATTCTGGCAGAGAAGTCATAGTAAAAGTCTTCCCCTCTCTCTCAGGTTATGGGTGGTGTAGAAAGTGAAGTTACTAACTCAGGACAGAAGTGTAAGATCGAAAGCTGCCCAAAATTTATCAAACATCGCTGGAGTGTGTGGTGCTGCAGTTTGTCGCAAACCTACAAATGGCGCACACATTTGTTGCATATTCTGGCACAAAGTAGTCTAACTTACAGGTAGTACAAGCTTAGACTAAACATACACTAAATTTATCATCCAGCATCACTCATTGTGATGAATGTCTAAGGCTACATTCAGACAACCGTATGCGGGACGTATGTACGGCCGCAAGCTTGCGGCTATCCCCCATAGATGGAAATGGCTGCAGGGAGTGATACGGTGCCAAACAAGTTTGGCACTGTACCAGTCCGTACATAGGAAAGAGATAGGACATGTCATATCTTTCCCCATGTGCACGGCCCATACACCCTGCATTTCTTTGGAGAGGGGATTGGTCACCCCTCATCCTCTCCAGGACGCCGACCCGGCGAGCTTACATTCGTGTAATTTCAGCCTAAATCTTAGAATCTGCTTGATTCTTATTGGTTTTTTTATACTCCATTATCAGGTAAAATTAAAGAATATTTAATTTTTTTGCATTTCACTAATGTAAATTTTTCTTCTTTTCAGGAAAAAGAATGAACAAGTAACCAATGAGTGAATTAGGAAGGAAGACTGAAAATCGAATCATAGATGGAAAGTTATACACATACACACTGCAGGGCGAGAATATTGTAGTTAGTAATTTATAGATATTTAACTTCAGGATTATCTACAATTTAGTTAATTTATTTTTTAAATATTTTTTTTCATTTTAGGAGTGAAAATATGTATTTCTATTTATTGGCTGCAGTTATTGTGGTTTATAAATGTGCTGCTACTTAGGAATCCAACAACAATGCAAAGAATCCAAAATTTAAGCCAATTCATTCTTACGGATACTAGATAAGTTGCCTGTATGTCTTTATATATAACATAGGTTTACAGGACTGTACAAAGATGCGGAAATGTATTAATATCCAGAAAACGAATTTAGATTCCTGATGCATATTTATAGACACAAGCAGAAGAGATATAGGAAAAATGTATTTATTAATTATTTAATGGAATTACCTCTACACAAGTGTTGATGATCGCATCCTCTATTATTATATATGTATAACTTTGCCAATTAAATATGTTGTTCTATATATATATATCTTTTTTGGTTTCTCTAGTATTTATCGCAGCTCATTGCATGGGGGGAGGCAGGATAAAAACTATTGAAAATTGATACAAAACTGATACAATTGTCAAGGTAGAGAAAGGGGCACTGCTGCTGAATTCACCCACAATCCCAATTCCTTACCTAATAGCCTCACAAACTCTAGTGGTAAGGGACTACTGGTCAACAATCCCTACTGTGAGTATGTGCTCAGAAGAAAAGTAAAATGAATTGAGAGACAGGCTGACAGATAAATAGACAAACACAAGCAAGGTAAAAAAAATGGTTAAAAACCTACAGGGCAGCAAGGTACACGAATATATTACAAGCTTCAAGTAGTAGATCAGGCAGGATTCAGGCTCAGGTTGGGGTTCAGGGTTCCAGATCACATTGGGTTATGGGTTTCAGATCAGGCAGCGTCCAGGCTCTGGAACAGGTTCAGGGGTTCCTGAATAGGCGGGGGTCAGGGTTTCAGATCAGACCTAAATCAGGCTGGAAAACATGGTCAGGAAGAAGTACTGTGAAACACAAATAGACAGAAATGACAGGAGAAAATATAAACAGCCCTGAGGCCGCGTTCACGTAATGCGTTTTTTATTTTTTGTATAATCAACATTTATTTAGGGTGAACACAAGAAGGAGAGATACAATTAGGTGCTGGCAGTATAAGACTGATTGTGCAGGATCATGTGCATCATAAATGTTTTATGCTGTGATTTCTTTCCCCAATATTCAATGAACGTATGATCTAAGATAAAAAATAGATTTAAGAAACCCCAAGATGCCATCTCAAGGGTAACCATTGCAATGTATGGATAATTGTTAGGATTCGGGATGTGTGAATCCACTGGACCACAGCGGGACTAGCCGACACCTGGGACCGGAGTCTAAGTGGCACCTAGTCTTCACCAGAGGCAGGGTGCCACCAGGTGGTTCCACAGGTTCGACTAGCCCGCGTGGCAGCCGAGGTCGGGGTACCTCAACGGGAGACAGTTAAGGCGGCAGAGATGCGGGGTCAAGTCCTATCCGGGGTCATCAACGGGAGGTCAAGGCAGATGGGAACGGGAACACAGGCACACGGGACAGAGGAACATAGCAACACAGAGGAACACTGGTAACCCAGGAACACGGAGGGACTCTGATAACACAGGAACATGGCAACTCTGGACTCAGGAGTAGAAAAAACTGGGATGCAGGAATACACAGGAACGCAAGAGACACAGGAACGCAGGAGACACAGGAACGCAGAATAATCGCTAGGAAGCTTTCTCTAAGGCTGTGAGGCACAAAGATCCGGCAGGAGGTTTAGGAAGAGGCAGGCTTAAGTACTTTTTCTAAAAATGGGCAGTGCCAATTAATGGCGCGCTGGTCCTTTACATTTACTGAAGGTGGCGCTCGTACCCTAGGAGGCGGGGACGCGTGCACTGGATGGATCGCGGTGAGGTTAGAGACTCGCCGGGGGACCAGGGCAGCGGAGAGGGGCACTGGTGCGCCTGCGACCCAGGCGATGGGTCGCAGGAGCACCCGTGACAATAATTAACAAAGAAATAAACATAACACGAAGAAAACAAGGGGAGGGGGGCTCATAAAAGGCATGGGGAACACTTAAGACTAGGTTCTTGTGGATGGAAAGAATAATGCCGCATACTATTTATGACAGGAGCAGGTCTTGAAACTCCTGGGAACTTAGATATACGTTCCATGGGGCCCACGCAGTGTTCATATTACCCGGGTCTGCAGAATAACTGGCCACTAACTCCTCCATTCTACAGATAAACCTGAGTTCCTGAAGCCACTCGACCATCGTAGGAGGTTGGGGATTCTTCCAATGTCTTGGGATTACTGTACGAGCTGCGACTAAAAAGTGACGAAGAAGGCCTTAATAATAGAGAACCAGGTATGATCGACAAAAGAGCTATGTGCGGAGATGGAGTGACCCTCTTGCCAATAACCTGTTGGTAGGTGTTAAAAACCTTGCTCCAGAAGGGTTGGAGCACTGAACAGCTCCACCAAATATGAAGTAGAGTACCCACCTCCGCACCACATCGCCAACATATGTCTGAACAGAATAGGACTTATTTACTAGGGGTCCCGCAGCCACATTTTCGTTGGGTTTCCTGACTTTTCGGGTATCGCGCCGGGATTGTGTTGCACGCTATCGGATTGTGTCTCAATCACGCCGGCTTTCACGCGACACAAATCGAGGGATGGGCTGTCAATCGATCCAACGGATTTGGACTAAGTGCGGGATTTAACATTCAAAATTTGTGTCGCAAGCCAAGCACTTACATGCACCGTTAAGAAGAAGGTGAACTCCGGCGGACCTGAGCAGGAAGCGACATATGCAGGATCTCGGGTGCAGGATCTACGTGGATCGCTGCACTGTGCATCATCGTCGGGGAACGCACCACGAGGATTGCTACTCAGACAGGTAAGTAAATGTGCCCCAATGCATTTTTTGTTGCATTTACAATGCATTCCAAAGGCTTGAAACATGATCACATGCTGATGTTAAATTGCATTTTAGAAAATGCAATAGAAACGCAATGTAAACTCAGCATGTGATCAAGGCTAAACCCTTCAGAATGTATTAAAAAAACACAACAAAAAAAGCAACTTATCACGTAAACGTGGCCTGAGTGAACAGAGGACTGCAGCTGACTGGCTTGGAAAACCATCATTCAACCAGCACCTGAAAGCCATCAATTCAGAAACTAGATGGAACCGCCCAGCTTTCCACAAAACACACTCAGCTCAACCAAGGGAATCAACTCTGCAAGGCAATTGTCATTTAGAGCTCCAGCACAGCAACGCTAGGTGTGGTTCATAAGCTCAGAACGCTGCAGCCAGAATTCAACGAGATAGTTCTGACAAAACTGCACCATATTGGCAATGTACTGCAATACAGTTCTAAAAATGCTATGAGTAAATAAGCCAACTGGTCCGGCAAAGCATTACACCTAGAGGCATAACTAGAAGAGACTGGGCTCCATAGCAGACTGAATGGAGAACCCTTTCCCCTAAAACATAAAAAATACATATTTGTATGCACATTTATACACTGATATACACTTCCATACATTAATTCACTCATACGCTCACACAGATACCATGGTCCTAAAGATATCACAGTCATTTACATTATGTCAGGGTCGGTGGTGGTGGACCCACTGAAGCACCGTGAGCAATGACCTAAGCCGACACCTGGGAGTGGAGTCGAAGTGGTATCCGGTATTCACTAGAGCGCTTCTCAAAGTGGGTTGGACTTGCTACGGCGGGAAACCACCAGGTCGCTCCACAGGCGCGACTTTGCTTGCAGTGTTGGCCAAGGCAAGGTACAGAATCGGCAGGCAGAATCAGAGTCCTGGTCAGGCAGGAGGTCAGGACAGGCGGCACAGGATTGGAGTCGGGGACGCAGCTAAAGGTCAAGACAAGCAGAGAATCAAAGTCAGGAACGGAAACAAAGGTCACAAGGGATAATCAAAGGAGTCACAATAGAAAGCTTTCTCTAAGGCTATGAGGCACAAAGATCTGGCAGGGGTTATAGGAAGAGGCCAGGTATTTATCAGGTCAGTGGCTGTCCAGCGCCATTTAGCAGCGCTCTGGCCCATTAAATCTCACAAAGCCGCTGCGTGTGGCCTAGGAGGCGGGGACAAGCGCGCCGGACCACAGAAGACGCCACTGGAGCACAGGCAGGTGAATCTGCCTGCAGACCCCGCACACCCCCACACGGAGGCACACGGGTGTGCCTGCAACCCGAGACATGGGTCGCAGGAGCACCCGTGACACATTATAATCTCATCCAGATAACAATATTGAACCCTAAACTGTATATACCCCTTAGAATACAACTGACCATGTTGTTTCCTCACATATATGTATTATATACAGTACTGTATCCCTCTCCCAAAACATATGAGAACACTGTCCCTGCACGTATACCAAAAAATTAATTCTGCCCCTTGTGAATATCAAAGAAATACTGTCTCCTATGTATAAAATATACAATGTTAATCATTAGAGATGAGCGAACACACTCGCCCGAGCTTGATGCTCGTTCGAAGCATTAGCGTACTCGTAACTCCAGGAGACTCTGCACTCCACCCAGCATGACGTGGTACCCTTACACGTCGATAGCAGTGGTTGGCTGGCCTGATCAGGTGACCCTGGAATAGACTAGCCCCTGCCCGCGCTGCGCGGCATGTCGTGTCTGGATACCAGAGGGAGAGAGTTGTGCTGCTGCAGGGATGCGTTAGGCTGTTCTATTAGAATAGGTGTTGGCAGGAGTGAGTCTACAAGAAACCCAACAGCCCTTGTTGGACTAGAATAGCGTTTATTATTTTTTTTTTTGTTTTTGCTTGTGGCGGGCTGGTGGCACTAGTAGTGCAGCTAGTACCAGTATTGTTTTGACGAATTTGCAGGGAGACTTGCGACGGTTATATTAGCTCAGTGACATACATATCCATCTCAACACCTAAGTGGGACAATTTATTAGGGGTTTGATTGAATTAGGCACAGGTTTTTCTTTTTTGTTTTTTACTTTTCTTTTTTTTTTATAACTCAAACTCATCAGCACAGCACAAAATCCAGTTGTGTGCTGTCAGTGTAGGCTAGAAACTAGCCATAGCAATAGGATAGCATCGTTTTGTTTAAAAAACAAAAAACACAAAAAAAAAAAACCACAAAAAAAGTACAGTTTACACTTTTATTTTGAAAATGTTGAACCCGAGGGCTAGGGGTAGAGGACGAGGGCGGCGGGGGTCAACTACTGCCGGGGTCAGAGGCCGTGGTCCTGGGCGGGGTGGGTGACAACCACCTGCTGATGAGGGAAGCGGGGGACGCCGCAGAGCTACACCCCTAGGTTCATCATGTATCAAGTTACTGGGACGCGTTGGTAGAGCACTGTTGAGGCCAGAACAGTGCGAACAGGTGATGTTGTGGATTGCGGACAATGCTTCTAGCATTGTCCACCAGTCAGTCTTCCATGCCAGTCCACCCATGTCACCGAAATCGCCTCCTCCAGCTCCTGCACCTCAGCCTCCTTCCCCCCAGTCTACCCTTCCCAGGAAAATTTGGCCATTTGAACCGGCATACTCTGAGAAACTGTTTTCTGGACCCTTCCCCGAGCCATCACAAACACCACTTGTCCGGTTGCTACTGAGCTATTTTCCGATTCCCAGGTTTTCCACCGGTCTCAGTCTGTGGGGTTGATGATGACATTTTGACGTAGTGGAAGAAGTGTGTAAGTAAGAGGTGCGGACGATGAGGGAGCGGAGACACGTTGTCAGACCAGTGGTGAAGTTGTTGTCAGGGCAGGAAGTCCAAGGGGGGAGCGAAAAGACTGAGGGTCGGAGGGTGATGGAGGTGACAGATCAAGCTGGGTTGATAGGCCGGGCGAACACACTGCTTCTGGAACGGAGGCGAGTCCTCGACTGAGAACAGGTTGGTGGAAGAGGCAGTGGTGGGGCCAGATGGAGAGGCAGGGCCAGAGCGCTGGTGCATCAGTGCCAAAGTGTTACGTAGTAAGCTCCCGTGGCGAGGGCTAGATTTTCGGAAGCTGGAGGTTCTTTAAAGAAACACGGATGACCGAAGGACTGTGGTGTCCAACCATGCCACACCAGGATCAGCAGGGTTCCCCCTACCAGCTAAACCACCAGTATGCGCAGGCATATGAATGCAAACACCCCACTCAATAAAACAAAGCCGTTCAACTCGGCCGGGCACACCACTGCTCCTTCCCCTGTGGTCACCTGCTGCTCTAGCTAGTCAGCCCCTGCCCAGGACCCGGCCCCAAAACTCCCTGCGAAAACACACTTCGCCTCCACGATCCTCACAGCATCCACAGTTCCATGCGCAGTTCAGCTCTCATACCCCCAGCGACTGGAGCGCAACAGGAAGGCAATATACAGGGCAACCCACAACACGCCCACGCCCTCAACGTCACATCTCCAAACTACTTAGCCTGGAGATGCTGCCCTATAGGCTGTAGAGACCGGCCTCGAAAACTCATGGCGGCGTCCCCGCCCTCGGTATTTGGTCCCCAGCCGCCACTATTTTCCCGATGTGCCGTCCCAGCCCTGCACCAGCACTGTCAGACAACATCATCCGGCCTGAACCAACACCGTTTTGACTAGGTCCACCTGACACGGACACGTGGATGAGTGCTGCCGGGGCAGAGGCCACTAAGATATCGGTGACGGCACGTGGTAACTGGTGGAGGCTGGGACGACTGTGATGAGCGGGGACTTGGTCATATAGACCGGACGAGAGGATTGCCAGGGGGGGCTACAACCGGTCAGGTCTCTCAGGCTACATGCCTCTCACTCACCATCCTCGCGCTCCTCCTCTCCCGAATTACCATCCGTGGGATGGCGCATCGTCGGTGCTCTAGGACACCGCAGCGGTCGTCGTCGTCCTAAGCGACCGAGGGTGCTCAAACTGCGATGCCTAAGCGATAAAGAGCACACTGCCCAAGAGCTATTACAGGGCATCACAGGCGCAGACTGATCTGTGGCTGGCACCGCTGAACCTGAAGCCAGGCATGGGTGTGTTGTGACAAGGCCGTAACCTGGACCTCCTGCAACTCGGCAGACTGACACATGTGCCATGCCTGGCCCATGTGTTAAATCTTTAGTTCAGCGTTCCAAGACATACCCCAATTGTCTGATTTGCACAAGGTGCGCCGCATCTGTGCGCATTTCAAGAAGTCCAGAACAGATGCTGCCACCTCAGGGCAGCGGCAGCGCCGCCCTCCAACTGCCCGCTCACCGACTGTTGTGCGAAGTGCCCACGAGGTGGAATTCAACATTAACCATGTTATCCAGTTTTACCAGCACGCGAGAAGATTGTTGTAGACTGCCAGATGTCAACTTCCACCCAAACTGGTGTCAGGTCAGTCAGGTTCCTCTCAAGTCTACAATGAGGAGTAGGATGGGGATTGGTCTGATATCAGTCAGGTGCGAGTAACTTTGGGAGGTCAACACAGATGGTCAGTGGCGATGCCGCCATCATCAGCCGTCACCATTCCGCTGCTTGGCCTGTTGAAAAACTCCTGGTCAGCATGAAGTCAGAAGCTTTGCGCTCGTCACAAAGAGACGTGAAGAAGATTCCTTGTTGATAGCCAAAGCACCCTCAGGTCTGTTTTCTCAGCGCATATCGGAGGAGGTGGAGGAGGATGAGGAGGAAGAGGAGGAGAATGTGGGCGAGAATAGAAGAGGGGCAGCATGCTGTCTCCCCTGTTAGCGGTGTAATGGGCAGACGAAGAGAAAGAAAGATGATAGCAGGATGGAGGAGAAAGAATGGACAGTTGCCAGCTGAGGGGAGATGCTTGCGCGTTGGATTGGGACTCAGGGATATTGGCAGATATCATGCTAGGCTGCCTATCCCGTGACCCTCGCGTCAGAAGAGATATTCCACAGCACCGATTACTGGGTATTCACTCTCCTGGACCCACGTAAAAAGCAAAATATTTTCCACTCTCAATCCCTGGAGAGGAAAGAGTGTGAGAATGCCATGGATACCAGCAGCCCTGGTGCACAATGCGTGAGACATATTTCCCTTCTGACAGCGCTAGCGTGCAGCAGAGGCGAGTACTTCTGCGGGACAAGTAGCGGAGGAGAGAGTAGGCGAGCAGGCAGCTTGTTCCGAACTGGCAGGGTACGCTTTACAAGGCCTTTGCCAGTTTTTATCCGTACCCAACAAGACCACGGTCACCGTGCCCGCCGTTCTGCAGGCAGAGTAGGGTGTGTTGATCGTACAGAAAGACTGGTTGAGGAGTACGTAGCTGAAACAGACCATCGTCACTAATGATCACCACAGCTCCCTACAATTCTAACCTGGGGTTTTAAAGCGGACATTTGGCACAAACTGGCGCTGTAACGCTTGGAGGTTCTTGTGCCCTTGCCGCTAGTGTTGTGTCTGAGCGGGTTTTCAGTGCAGTGTTGTGGCATCATCACGCTAAGCGTACACGCCTGTCGACTGACAGCGCTGACGAGCTGACGCTTATCAAGATGATAAGCCTGGATTCTCAGGATTTCCATTCTTCCACCAGGTGAAAGAAGCTCAACCTGAATAATTTGCACTCCTCCTCCCTATTTTCCTCCTTCCTCCTCCTCATTGTACACTAAAGCAGAGGAAACTGGACATTTTTGCCAGGGCCAACTGGCTCTAGCTATAGTACTCTATGTATTTAATTTTTCTAGAGGGCCACCTACCTGGTCCTCTGTTTTAAACAATTTTTGGGAGTGCCACATACAGGTACTCTATGTATTTAATTTTTCTGGAGGGGCACCCACCCGGTCCTCTGCTTTGAAAACTTTTTTGGACTGCCACATACAGGCACTCAATCTATTTAATTTTTTGGAGGACCACCTACCTGCTCCTCTGGCTTGAAAACTTTTTTGGACTGCCACATACAAGCACTATCCAAATTAAATTGTCTCCATAGCAGCCTCCACACGTCGTCTTTATAGCTGCCTCCACACGTTGTCTCCATTGCTACCTCCACACATCATCTCCATAGCTGCCTCCCAAAGTCATCCATATAGCTGCCTCCATATATCGTCCCCTTAGCAAACGAGCTGTGTCAGGCAGAATTTTGGGTTGTTTTCATGGCTTCCACATCAAACTTGTTAACTTTGTCGCCACCCTGCTGTGTTATCCACAAAATATACTGGCAAACTTTTATCATTTACCGATATTATTTCAGCGTTTCTTGCGCATCTGTTTACATTTCCCTCACCCGCCATAACCAAAACTTATAAGAACAGTACTACACTTGATCTTATCCAAAAGGTTCTTAGAAGTGCTGTTTGTAGCCCCCGCCTGCTTTGAAAATGATACTTTTTTCAAAGTAAACGCTTTTGGCCCCCAGGCCCATTTTGGGTGGGGAGGAGCCGAGAGACAGGGGCTTGGACAGGCGAAAGCTCGCCTGGCAGTGGACCGCCAGCTCCATCCCAAGATTAGGCAGCCTCAGAGGAATCCATGCATACTGCCCCTGCTGTTTCCTGTCCATTTCGCCTCCACGATCCTCCACAGCGTCCACCAATGTCTCCATGCGCAACTTTCAACTGTCTATACCCCAGACGCTGGAGCGCGAGAGGATATACAGCACATCATCCCCTTATCAAACGAGCTGTGTCAGGCAGAATTTTCAGGTGTTTCACCAGATACATAATGGAACTCGGCGCATCTGTCGCTGCCATGCTGGAGACCTGAAGTTTCAATCATAGCAGCGCAATATGGATGCCCCATACTGTCGCTCTTAATCATGGAAGTCGTCTCCATGGCTGCCTCCACATGTCGTCCCCTTATCAAACGAGCTGTGTCAGGCTCATTTTTCGGGTGTTTCACCAGATACGTTATGGAACTTGGTCACTATGTCACCACCATGCTGTGTTATCGACTAAATATACTGTCAACCTTTTGTTCACATAGGAAATCATTTCAGCGCTTCTTGCTCACCTCCTTTGGTTCCTCTCTGCCACCCATTGGTTTGAAGCCTGAGTCCATTTGGGGTATGTCGCCATGCTACTCTCTAGCCTGCCGCTGCTGCCGCTGCCTCTGCATGCCGTCCCCTATAGTGTCAGGGTCAATTATTGGATGTTTTAGATGCTATCTAGCCTCATTCGGTCACTCTGTCATCGCCATGCTGTTGCCCATAATTTTGGCATAATGGTGCGATTAAGCAGCCTCAGAGGCATCCATGCATGCTGCCCCTGCTGTTTCCTGTCCATTTCCGTGGTGTTTCCATCATTTTCTGAGGTTTCAAGGTGTTTGGCCAAGCTTCCCTGTGCAGAGCATTGGTCCCCTTGAAAAATGCTTGAGTTTCCCATTGACTTCAATGGGGTTCGTTATTTGAGACGAGTACTCGAGCATCGGGAAAAGTTCATCTCGAATAACGAGCACCCGATCATTTTAGTGCTCGCTCATCTCTATTAATCATCTTTATTGAAAAATATTCTATAACCCTTTGGAAATATAATGTAACTTGAATAAATATTATACACTGTACCCACTAACATAATATATACAGTGCCACCCCCACAGTCCTTGTATTACTAGTTTTGAATCAATAAGTCAATAAGAGATTTATATTCCATTCAAAGGAATGATAGAAAATATAAAAACTAACACTAATTCTCTACATAATTTTCCGGTTTGGGTAAACGTATAAAAAAAGGTAGTGATAAAACATTTTTTCACTTTTCTTCCTTTGTTGTCTTTTCCAAGAAAGACTATGATAAAGAATTTTGATCTGAAGATGCTGAATCTCACTTTTGTTTCTCCTCAGTTACAACACAACCTGTTGCTTCATAACCTCATAACATGGACTTCCATTGATGATGAAATACATAGACAGCACTCTACCCATTCTTCACTACAGTGAAGTAACACATACAAATCAGATAGGTAGCAGCTTTGCCCAGAGACTGTGACAAACTTGGCCAAACCAACTGATGTCTTAGGTAAGTTCAAAAATTATGTTGATATCAAGCAAATGTCCAAAATCAGTGTTACTAAATCTTCAGGACATTATTCTGAAAATTAACATTAAAAGGTAGGAAGGTAGCTACTATTTGCTTAAAGGTGTTATTGTCAGGGTCATTGCGAGCGATGACGTAGGCCGACACCTAGGAGCGGAGCACTCGGTTTTCACCAGAGCCCACCGCAAAGCAGGTTGGACTTGCTGTGGGGGGTACAACCAGGTTGCTCCACAGCTGCGACTCTGCTCGCGGTGTTGGCAGTACAGAATCGGAAGGCAGAGCCAGAGTTGTGATCAGGCAGGAGGTCAGGATCGGAGTTGGTAAAAAGGCAGAAGGTCAGGGCTGGCGGCAGAGGAACGAAGTCAGGAATGGGAATCAAGATCACAACGGGAAATCGCTATAAGCACAGCAACGACAGGTGGGAAGCTTTCTCAGAGGCACGAGGCACAAAGATCCAGCAGGGGACGCAGGAAGGGGCCGGTAATTTATCAGGGCAGGTGGCCGGTAATTTATCAGGGCAGATGGCTGGTGCGCGCTGGCTCTTTAAATCTTACAGAACCGCGTGTGCACCCTAGGAGGCCAAGACACACACGCTGAGCTTCAGCAGCACAGGGAGGCACACGGGTGCACCTGCGACCCAGGACATGGGTCGCAGGTGCACCCGTGACAGTTATCTATTTATTGTCAAAAAAGCAGTCAGCTCACCATTGTCCCATGTTGCATTTCCATTCAACTTTCCTCCACTATACTCCCAATGCATGGATGCATAAAAATCAAACATATTTAGTATCGCCGTTTCCCAAAATACCAGATCAATCTAAATATTAAAGTGGTTATTCCCGGCACTGGACCCCATAATTGAAAATAGACCAAAAGTCTTAAATGCCATTTTTACACTATTTTGCATCACATAAAAAATTTGATAAAAAGCGATCAAAAGTCCTCAAAATGGTAGTAATGAAAACATCATCTCATCTCGCAAACATTGCAAACAATGATGTCTTACACAGCTCCGTACACCGGAGTATGAAAAAAGTTTTTAGCGGCAGAAGATGGCGAGAACATTTTTTTTGTACACATGGTTTTCATTTTTGAAAATGTATAAAAATATGATAAAATATATATATATATTTGGTGACCGTCCTGAACCAGAGAAAAAGTGAATAAAGTAGAATCCCCCTGGCTACTCCACCTTTGGCTGCACTTGCGCCTATTTAATGGCTTGTACGCCAGACTTCAGGTATATAAACCCTGATAATTGTGGTCCAGAGAGTTGTTAAGGCTATGGGAAGATTTTTTATAGACTTTACCCCAAATTTTCATATTTCAGCCTTTCAATTCTGGCAAAGGTTGGAATCCATGAATTTTGACACATTTATCTTCAAGTGTGGTCCTGGATTATAAGTTGTGGCAGAAAGTCAAGCAAGTTTTTTCTATTTGCATTTGCATGTCCATTAATAATAATGAGGTATGATTCTCTCCAGCACGCAGACTCAGATTGCCTTACTCAGTCATGACATAACCACAACAGAAAGGTGAACAAGGTTTAACTGATCTTAAAGGACACCTGTCATCAGGTCTGTGTCACTAGTCCTGTCACTACTACCTGTTGGAGCAGCTCACAAGGATCCATCCCAGCCTTTATCTAGTTATTTCATACATTATTCATTGTAAAATCATCTATTCTTTATCATGTAAATGAGGCTGGTCACATGGTCAGAGGCAGTGATGTCACTCCTGTTACCCCTCCCCTCTCCTCCCCCTGCTCATGTCTGTGTGTAATGTATAGTAAAGCATGGCTAGCGTGAGTGCTGTATCTGCTGACATGCTGCATCCTCCTAATATACATGTGAGAGACACAGACATCAGCTACACATGAATCTGACATGTTCTGCTGTAACATGGCTGCCTGGAGCTGCTGTATCTCTCCTATACACACACACATGCACACACAGGATGCAGGGGGCGTGGCCACCAGCACCAGGAAGCACACCATTATACAGCCTCACATCATTATACAGGCTGTCAGTCATGCACTGGGGGTGTGGCTGTGCCTCCCACTCATGAATAGAGTGGACAGCTTGAATATGCTAATGCTTCATTGGACATTTCACAGGTCATTTGCATACAGCTTTAGGACCTCATTGCTTAGGTTTACAGGCATGTAGAGGGACAATGAAGGGATAGAGGCAATGCTCTCTAATGGCAGTTTATGAAAATAGATTTAGTTTAGGGGGGTTATTTTGCATGACGGGTAATTCTACTAGGCTCAGGGACTGGTACATAAATTACAACTCCAAATCATATGTTCACATTGAGGAGGAAATCTTAGGCAGATCTTTAATTCAAATTTTAATACATAAAGATCATCCAACAAAGTATGGAAACCCCCTCACACAAGCAGTAGCTCACACTTGGATGACACCCTCAAAGGTCCCTGAGATAGGGAAGGTTCCATCCCCCATCATGAAGATCGGAGAACTTCTAGGCACCGATGACGCCCTCTCCACACATTGGCTCCTCCCCCAGATATCTATGGGTGACAGGACAGTCTGTTATATTTTACTTGATGGTTCCTTCCCAATCTTTCCCAATCAATTTTCATAAACAATTCCCCGGGCACAACTGTTCCTGGTACTCTCAAAACAAAGCTAACTTTAAAAACAATTTAACATAGATAGAATAATTCTTGGCCACTACATCACCACTCACTAAACTCACATCTATGTTCTATAAAAAATTAATAGACCTGGACAGCTCCACCAACCCACAATACATTGCTTCATGGGAAAAAGAGCTACAGATAGACCTCGAACCAAAGGAAATCACACATATCCTAAAAATCAGTTGTGGCCTCTTTAAATGCACCACCATGCAAGAAACAAACTTTAAACTCACTTCACCATGGTACAAAACACCATGCACCCTCCGCAAATTTAACCGCAGCATCCTCTTGCTGGAGATGCGAATCAGACATCCGATCATACTCTCATATATGATGGGAGTGCGAAAAAATAAAACCCTTCCCAGACTCTATAATCTGTAGTATATGCCCAAAGGCCCGACACATCACTCCTAAGCTCTTCATCTTCAATATTAACCTGAACATACAACCCAAAAACCACCCTGGGAAACTTTTCTACTTGCTTCTACTAAGGGGCGTCTTTAGGTCAAAAGATCCGGGGCACAAGCCCAAGATCTTTTGACTGGTGCCCCGAATGTTGTCTGCTGGCTTTCTCCACTGTCATCTCTATTTGTATCCTCTAGATGCAGATAGAGATGATTACTGTAGTGAAGTGGGGTGCCGTTATTAGCAAATGGAGGGCTACTACTGAGTGTGGGGGCTATAACTAAATGATCTTAATGCAAAACAATGAGTTTGGTAGGTATGCATTGGGGCCCGTGCCCCAGATCTTTTGTGACCCTAGCAACGCCCCTGCTTCTACTAATGGCCATATCCCTTATCCCACTCCTATGGAAGCAAACAATACCCCCATCGATAAGGCAATGGATCAATAAAATAGCCCAATTAGCTAGATTGGAAGAACTAAGCTCCTATGACTGCAGGAAACATAGGGAATACAAAAAACTTTGGGACCCCTGGTTTTCATTCTTTGAATCTAACCAATGCAGATTACACCTGGGTGTAAGAGCAGTGCAGGTTGCACCAGATAAATTAAGACCGTGTCCTAGTATTCGATAATCTGCCACACCCTACACTTAGTGCAGTTTGCCTCACTATTGATAAATCTGGGCCAATAACATGACTTTTGTTTTAGTGATCTGCAGGAATTCCAGAAATCAGCACCCTAAAGGGGTTTACCCATGAAAGAAAGTTCTCAAATTGTAACCCCCTAATGATGTTTACACATTAAAAATCATGTTTAACCCACTTCATTTACAATTTTAATTGTATAGTTTAATTTCTGTTTTAGCTCCAATCACTCAGTGATGGTCAGTATAATATTCCAGAGTTTGGGTAGGGACTCTCTAAGCAGACGCTTCATGATCCCTCTAGTGCTGTGATATTCTCTGTGCTGACATTGTGCTTAGATTATCATAGTACAGGGTTTAGCTACACTTTTATTTAGCATCTGATCAGTCTACTAGTATCTGACACAAAGAGAACGAGAGGTGAGAGATGATGAGGTGCATGAGATGGATATAAAACACAATGACACTCGAAGCCCTGCTAACTCACCTATAACACACACAGAGCCAGCTCTGCTATATTCTCCCCCTGGTTAAAGACCCTATCTGTCTTGTAATGCAGGGGGGAAGAGTAGGAGCTGAGAGCTCTACATCATGCAGACAGGAGAAACTATTCATGAGAACAATCTCCCCGACCATAGACAGAAGATTAACTGTCGGATATGGGAGCAACTAAATTTCAAAAACGAGGACTGATAGAGACAGGTTGTAGTTATATCTGTGAAATGCTGTATTTTTGTTAATAGTATATTGAAGAATCTTGTCTTCGTGGGAATATCTCTTTAACAATTATACATATACATTTAAGGTACAGAATATACAGTCAATATTTCAAATACATGCCACATTTGTTAAATATTTCTTACATGTTTCCATGTACAACTTTAGCAAAACTGTATATGGGCCCTGAAATACTTAAGTTTGGTAAACAAATTAAAGTCAAGAAACTCATAACAACACAAGGAACGTATGAAACCTTTGAGACCCTGATACATCAGGAGCTTGATTAGTATAAAGATGGGCACTTTTGATTGCACTAGGGTCCCTATAAGTTGTGCTGATCTGGCTTCATATAAGGCGATTTTTGCTGATGCCGTAGCTACTGAAATGAACTAATTGGTGGGTTGCCAGTTGTTGGTGCTCCAACATTATGATCTTGATGACCTACCCTAAGGATAGATGATCAATGTCCCGAATAATCCCTTTGAGTTGTAATTGACTTTATGACTCAATACATGCAATCTACAAAAAAGATTAATTTTACCTTATTTCCCTTAAACTTGTAGACTATAAAAATGCTTTGTCATTGGGCAGTGTCGATTTCACCTGAAATATCTGATGACGCGGACACGTGAGGCATAATAGGTCATCATTTCCTTTTGCCTGGTTAGGTTCCTCTTTTTTGGCTTAAAAAGAAGGTGCCTCCAAGTGAAGATCACACTACACAGCTGTTCTGCCTGGAAGACGGAGGACGTTCCTCAAAGGAAACTGAGAAGCCAGAAGATGTGCACCATGAGAGTATTGCTGTGCTTGGCTGTGCTAGCAATATGTGCAATGGGCACCGCTTCCACCGGTAAGTAGGACTGTGATGGGTAAGGCTAGAGATTTTAATAGGAGATAGCAGATTACTTGAAATAGTTCACTCTAGACAAAGACATGTTTAGGTATTGTGTAGAAGTTGCTCAAGTGGAGCATTGTCTGCATCACAGTACATAGAGTGTAGGCTAAACAGGTGACCTGTTGCACTGGGTATCGTTGTATTATCTCTAAAACCTCCTAAAATCTTCCCTCTTTGCTTATCACAGGAAAGTTTAGCACCTGTTGTACCCAGGTCTCATCGGCCAAACCCAAACCTGGCATGGTAATAGAAAATTTCATCATCCAAAATGAAGATCTTCCATGTGTCCATGCAGTAATGTAAGTATTAAGACATCAAGAACAGTGTATGATAAGCATAAAAAAGGGTCCCTAGTCATGTGATGTCACACAGGTTCACAGCTTGTTATATCACCCAGTTCTGATTAATCTCTGTAATGAGCCATACAGGTGTGACATCACATGATAAAGAGTTAGATAGATAGATAGATAGATAGATAGATAGATAGATAATAGATTATGTTCTAACAATATGTGCTTCCGTTAGGTTCATCACCAATGAAGGAAAAATTATCTGCTCCTCCCCTAACTCACGCTGGGTTAAATTGAAGATTCAGGAAATCAGGTGAGCCGAATTGTGAGCCAAATTATTTTTATTAGGAAATCTCTGACCTGGTATGTACTGTAAAGCAGGCAGGGGAAATGGGGGACACTAACAATAAATAGAGATCCTAATGGTTGAACCCACACAAATCTACTATTATAGAATGGAAGACCACTTTAAGGGTCTAATGTGCAGGGTCACTCACTGATAGAAAGATTTCCTATTCGGGTCTGTTCACATTTACCAGTTGCCATCAAATGTGTCAGATATTTTTCATGCTCAGGTCAGCAGAACTGATGAAAAACACTACTTTGAGGTTAAATAAATGGTAACACATGCACAAGAATGACATATCTTCCAGTTATTTCCTGCTTCCACCTTCTCACTTTCACACAGGGGGGATATATCCAGCCCTACGTGATATAATTCTGGCTTTATCATGACTAGGGTTCTATGTCTTTGTGGTTTCATTTGCACAAAGATTTAAAGGGGTTGTCCACTTTAAGCAAATAATTGATATTGTTTGTGTAAAGAAGAGTTACACAGTTTTCCAATATACTTTCTGTATTAATTCATCACTGATTTCTAGATCTCTGCTTGCTGTTAGTCCATGGAAAGCTTCACAGTTTACTTCCAGTGGATAGAAATCTGTCGTTAGTATCAAGTAATCAGAGCTGTGTGATACTAGCGAGACATGCACCTGTGTCACATCACATAACCATGTCCACCGGAATATAAATGTGAAGCTTCCTGTAGACTGACAGCAAGCAGAGAAATTGATACAGAAAGTAACAATATTGTGGATAGTTCTCTAAAAAGTTACTCTCCTGTAGTGGGTGGTGTTGAAAGTGAAGTTAGTAACTCAGGACAAAAGCTTGTGATCTAATTTATAAAAATTTTGAAAGTTTTTGAAGTCAAATTTGCTGGAGTGTACATTTTTCTCCTTGAAATGTTAGGGCAAGGAGGTTTCATAACCAATGGTAAAAATACTGTTCTTGATTCATGCCCCCAATCTCTATTAATTGTTATGTACAAAGTGGAGAAAAAGGGTATTGGAACTTCAATGTGTGAATAAGGTCTTTGCCTAGACCAATTGGGTGCCAGTTCCGTGGCCCGATTCTCCGCCCACCAAAAAACCCAATAAGAAAGAAGTCAATGGAAGCGGCACTTCTGAGCAATTCGTAGGTTTCTTTATTCACCCATGGTATAAAAACACGTAATTTCAGCTCCTCTATGGATATTGGCACCATAGAGGAGATGAAACATCATGGGGCTCATTTACGAAGGGTCCGCGGAGTGCATTTTCTTCGGGTTTCCCGACGATTTCCGCTTTGCGCCTAATTGCCCCGCGCGCGATCAGATTTTGGTGCATCGGCGCCGGCTTGCACGCGACAGAAATCGGGGGGCGGGCTGTCGGACAGCCCGACGGATTCGGACAACGTGCGGGATTTAGCATTTATAAATGTGTCACAAGACACGCACTTATACACACCGGGAAGAAGCAGGTGAACTTCGGCAGACCTCGGTGCAAAAGCGTCGGATGCAGGATATCGGGTGCATGACCCAAATCCTTTTCGGACAACGCACCGCGGGATCGCAACAGGACCGAGGAGGGAAATCTGCCCCAATGTTTTTTTTTTTCCATGGATGAATAAAGGAACCTACGAATTGCTCAGGAGTGCTACTTCCATTGACTTCTTTCTCATTAAGCCAAATATAATCCAACTCTGGCTTTATTTTCATGAAAAAACCTGGGCAACATGCTTTGTTGTATCTTTGTCTCCTCCATTTGTATAAAATGTTTTGCACATATCAAAGTTTTTCAACATCCTTTGCCACTTTCAAGGCAGCAGTCTCCTGCTCCTGTAGATAGGTAACGTCATAAAGTTGGCATCAAGTTGGCATCAAGCCTGGCATGCAAGACAACAGCCTTCATACATGCTCCCATTATGAATTTGGGACAATTTTTCCTTAAATTCTGGTAGACAGCACAGTCTAAATATTCAACAATTTTTTCATCAGTCACTGTGATAAATGAAAGCACTTCAGATGGTTCTTTTTTGAGGGGGCATTTATCATGGCTTGTATGCCAGATTTCAGGCGTACAAGTGAAATAGTGGCAATTCCTGACGCGTAGGTAGAAATTGTGACTATTTACTCCTTATACCACTTGGAGTGAGGGGGCATGCAACGCACCAGTACTGCACCTATTCCCCTCCCAAATCTTAGAATTAGTAAACCTGCCTTTTTCCTATTTTTTCACTACTGGATAAAACTGAAGAATATCTTGGTTTTTTAGTTGTTATACATTTTACTAAGGGAAACTTTGTTTCTTTTCAGGAAGAAGAATGAACAAGGATCCAATGAGTGAAATAGGAAGAAAAGCCAAGAACATGTTCATCGATGGAAAGTTATATCCATACACACTTCAGGGCGAGAATACTGTAGACAGTAATTTATAGATATTTAATTGCGGTAATTAATTTATATTTGTAATGTATTATAGTTTTAGGTGTTAAAAACATGTATTTCTATTTATTGTGGTTTATAAATTTGCTGCTATCTGGAAACCCACCAACTATACAAAGAATCCTAAATTGAATTCCATTGATTTTTACTGATACGAGATAAGTTATAATATGACATGTTGCAATGTATTAATATATAAAAAGTGAATTCATATTCCTGATGCATATTTATAAAACACAAGCATCTTCCATCATTTTATTTATTAAGTATTTAATAGAATTACCCATACACAGGTGTTCAAGTTTTCATCCCCTAATATAATGTATTTGGAAATTTGCCAATAAAATATTTTGTTCTCTCCATTTCGTTTTCTTTTTGAGTATGGGTTGAGAGTCATAAATTGAAAGGGAGGAGGATAAAACTGTTGAAATTGATGGTGAAAAAGATAAGGCACCATATTGGCACCATATTGTACTGAAATACAGGTCAGTGAATACATCAGCTGGTACTTGCAAACAACGGATCCAGGATCCATTTTTGTGGTCCATGTCATCAGTGTGTAAACAGTTTTTAAGCCAAATAGTCTGTGTGTCATCTGTATGTTATCCATTTATTTCAGATCCGCCAAAATAAATAATGATAGGCCAGCAAATTATGTTGCTAGCTTGTCCCAACTAGTGACAGACACAAACCCACATTTACTTACCCCGTCCGGAGATGTTCACCAAAAGTGCATTGTCTGACGATAATGCACTGTGCCGCGATTCACTAAGATCGTGCGCCCAATATCTTGCATGTGTCGCTTCCCCACTCAGGTTCGACTGAGGTCACCATCTTTCAAGTAGTGTTTTAAGTGCGTTATATTGCAACACAATTTGAAAGTTAAATCCCGCGCTCAGTCCGAATCAGTTGAATCGTCTGACGGCACGTCCCCTAATTTGTGTTGCATGGAAGCCAGCACACCTGCGCCAAAAAAGCGACGCAATCCCAGTGCAGACACCTGTTAAATACCTGCCCAGTCTGACAAAAGTGCGATCCGCGACCCTTAGTATATGAGCCCCATAATGTTCCAGCAAGAAGTTCTCGTTCTCCTCACCCCCCAGCCGGTACCAATCACAGGTGTTAACTCTTTAAACACTGCTGGAAAAGATGCCAATTGTCTGTGCGGGTTTTATCAATGGGTCTGCTTTTTCCGTTCAACCCTAGTCCCAACCTCTTCGATGGTCACATGATTGCCGCATCTAGCTGCAGATTTCACTGTGTATCATCCATGTGGTGTCTGAACTCTTGATAGGGTTCCTAAAAATCTCAGTAGGCTTTAAAGGGGTTGTACAGGATACATAATTTTCAGCAGGGGCTGAATTGAAATAACATGTAAGCCAATACTGAGCTCTCTTCTTCTCTCCTGTGCAGTATAGCACCCCTCATCACCACTGGTGGTGCAGACCCTCAACATGATGTGACAGCTGCAGCCCCTGCTCCTTTCCCGGACAATTATCTATGAATATCTTTAATGTTGACGTTTTGATAATTCTTTGCACTCTTAAATTCTGCTGTCAAAAGGTCACAACGTAGTGTTTTATAACTTTTGAAGTATACTTGCTAAATTTGAGCATATGTTCTGATATGATCTTCACCAGATTTATAAAATGTGACTTTTTGAAGGAAATCTACTATCAAAATCAAGCATGGATAAACCAGGGACACTTACTCATAGATCCAGAAAGGATCACTGGTCAATGGTAATCTTCTTATATTTGTTATCCTTGGACTACATACTTCTAACATCAACTTTTAAAATTATGCTCATGAGCCAGAAGGGCTTCTGGGAGTGATACCAGAGCACTAGATTGTTACATAATCCGGGAGTTCAATGTCTCGTATAAGCCATGGAGACTCAGTGTGGATGTTACTAATGGACTATTGCCTATGTTTAGGCAAAGAAAGGTGATGTACAAGCATCTTTATAGTCTTTGTATTTGCAATATATTTAAAAAAGGAAGAGATGAATTATTTGTCTAAATGGCCTTTATGAAGCTGAATGATACCTGAGCAGCGAAGATGGAGTGTCTTCGTTCTTTGACCTGTATCCACATTGTGCAGTATCTGGAGCATGATTATACTGTTGATGGGGTGTTACTAGAGCCCCTATGTGCTGTAGCTTCACAGGCTTTTAAACTGTTTCTCACTCGCCCGTGATTACTCATCACTTCCCCCTCCCTCTGCCTGATGTAAATTCACTGCAGCAGAGGAAGTTCCAGCACACAGTGGGAGGGGGGATGTTCTCCTTGCACAATGTAACAGCCTGTGAATCTGCAGCACAAAAGTGCTCTGGGATCTGCCCCCGTTTCCTTTCAGGCTCATCAGCATAGTTTTAAAAGTTGATTTTTAGAAGGAAGGAGGCCATAGATAACAAATATAAGTAGATGACCACAGTCACAGTGCCCAGATCTCTGAGTAAGTGTCCCTGGTTTATCCATGTTTGATTTTAATGGTAGATTTAAGGTTGCAAATATTGTCACAATTTAATTCAAGATGCAGAGAGCTGTAGAACATACAGTAACATTCCATAAGAGAAGTGTTGGAAACAAAGATGAGTCCAAATTATTGAACCTCATTCAACACTCAAAACCTACTGTATGAGGAAAATTACAGTAACATTGAATCCAGAAATATTACTTGAATAAATTCCCCCCTTTTTGTGCTTTAAAACAAGGGCAGGGAACAATGTGGACCAGGGCAGGGGTGCCTATCCCAGACAAATTTACCATCACTGGCAGCAATAATGGGGCAGATTTACTTATCCGGTCCCGTCCCGATCCTGCGGTGCGTTGTCCGACGAGGATTCGTGTCCAGCGCGATTCACTAAGATCATGTGTCCGAGTTCCTGCATGTGTCGCTTCTGCGCCGAGGTCCGCCGGAGTTCACCTGCTTCTTCCTGGTGCATGTGAGTGCTTGATCTTGCGACACATTTCCTTTTTTAAATTCTGTGGTTTGTCCGAATCTGTCAGGTTGTCTGACGGCCCGCCCCCAATGATTTCCATCGCGTGCAAGCCAGCACCGATGCGCCACAATCCGATCGTATGCGCCAAAAACCCGGGGCAATTCTGGGCAAAAGAGAAATATTAGGGAAACCCGATGAAAGAGCGGCATTCAGACCCTTAGTAAATGAGCCCCAATGTGGCGCAGATTATAGTCACAATCTACAGCACAGAACAGGTCGGATTGAGGCACACGTGTCAAAAGCATGCACAGAACATGCACACGAAAAACGCAAGTGTGAAAGGGGCCTAACACCTGACACTACTCTGCATGAGTGACATGCCCCCCTACAAATACGAAAAATCTCTGACTTGCCATTGGATTGAAAGACAATCATCCCCAGACTGAATGGTTGCCCTCACCCAGTGAATGGCAGCACTCGCTGCACAATGTACAATAGCGACTGAGTACGACTTTTCTAATTCAAAAAGTTGCAAATCGACATTTACACCTCATGTACCAAAATGAAACAAAATTTAGCAAGCTGTTAAAATTAGCATAATAAATCACATGTAAATTATATGTAAATGACACAACCCCCACATCTAAAAATATTTACTTTTTATTTCTTTTATTAACTAAACAGATCTTTGGAAACCCCCTTGCAGATGAGAACATCTAAAATTCTTACAAACAAGATTTGGCATTGGCCGGCTGGGGATTCAGTTTCATGTGCCGGTGATGAGACTGATGTTGCTTCATGGAAAATATCATCATTTCCTACTTCTTACAAAGTTCCCTCTTTGAAGCTTTAAAAGAAAGTCCGCACATTTAAAGATCACAGAAAGACACTTCACCAGCAAAGAATAACACAGCCTTCGAAGATCAGAGGAAACCAAGAAATCTGTGCACCATGAGGGTCCTGCTAATTCTATCTCTGCTTGCTGTGTCTGCTATCTGTATGGCCACTGCTGGTGAGTAGAGTTCTGAGCATTGTTGCTATAGTTTTCTATATGAGACAGTAGACAAACCTCTTGAAGAAATTCTGGCATATCAGGCTTAATAGTTTTTTTTTTTTATTTTGTCCTATTTTCTATTATGTTAACTTTTTTTACTTATACTGTATAGTACATAGTACTAGCAGAGGTATTAGTAAAGGTGTATGTTATATTTTAAAACCCAGTACCCTGGACTGATGACGAGCCCGATTCAGACACCCCACGTGTATTCTTAACGTTTTACATTTAGGATTTTTAAGTTTTAAGATACATGTATAATCATTTTATATTTATTTGATATTATCACTGGTCGAGCGCCAAGTGGTATTATTTATGAGCCAGGCATTGCTCATTCATTTTTTATACTGGATATATGAAAAAAAACAGTACTTTATTATATGAAAAGTTTTGGATTGCTTTTTTTACTTTTTCCAGAATTTGCATCATATTGTACTTTTGTTTCAACTTCACAACATCTCAACTTGCCATTGAACAGGAACCTTATACTGTAGTTTACTTATAATGGATAAATATTTGTTCTTAACTGTTATGAAACTGTATTGAATCGTGGACTCCTACATCCAGGTAGATTGTTACCCAAAATGAGTAAACATTAAATGGGTTGAATAAAAGACAGGGGATTCAGGGGTAGGACCCACTGGACCACCGTGGATGATGACGTAAGCCGGCACCTCGGAGCGGAGTCTAAGTGGTCCCTGGTCTTCACCAGAGCTTGCCGCAAAGCGGGTTGGACTTGCTGCCAGGTTGCTCAACAGGTACGCCTTAGTCCGTGGTGGTGGCCAAGGCGAGGTGCAGAATACTGAGGCAGAGACAGAGTCGGGAGAGGCAGGAGGTCAGGACAGGCAGCATGGGATCAGAGTCGGGGACGTAGCAGAAAGTCAGGACAGGCAGCACAAGAGCAAAGTCAGGAACAGAATCAAGGTCACAACGGGAAATCAGTCTAAACACGCAGGGGATGGAAGACAGTTTTCTAAATGGCATATAAGCACAAAGATCCGGTGGGGCATGAGGGAAGAGGTTGGCTACTTATTAGAGTGCCAGGTAACTAGCGCCAATTAGCGGCGCGCTGGCCCTTTAAATCTTGAGAAGCCGGCACTAGAAGACAGGGACGCAGTTGTCGGATCGCGGGAGACACCACTAAATCGCAGACAGGTAAGTGAGCCTGCCACAACACTGAGGGGGCAAAGGGAGGCACACAGGAGTGCCAGCGACCCAAGAGGAGGGTCGCAGGAGCACCCGTGACATAAAGATCTGGAAAATATGAACCAATAACATTTCTTGAAATTTGTAATTTTTTGCATTTTACAAAGCCTGACATTACTTCTACAAATGTAGTCTGTGTATTTGTTTGCAGTGTAAGAAAAATTTGTATGTATCATATTATTCAAACATTTCTCTTTATGTCATGTGTTCAGATATAGGCAAATCTATACCGTGCTGTAGAGCAGTGTCCAGTGGGAAACCCGGCCCTGAACTTCAAATTCTCGATTTCTACGTTCAACAGGAAAACCCTCCTTGCGTTGATGCAATATTGTGCGTATAAATGGGGCAGATTTACTGACAATTATTAGACAGTATCATACTGCAACAGAGGGGCAAATTGTAGAGTAATTTTTGGTGAAGCTTTGGTCCTCCTTGCCTGGTCCAACTTTCACTAGACTTTTGCCGCACAAGTCGTAATAATTTATAAAAACTTTTTGTTTTTGTGGGATTGTCCGGCTACTGACAAGTATCCATAGGACACCTAGGATCCCATGTCTACTAAGTGACTAAAGCGGTGGTGGGAATGTTTTCTAAGGGACTTCTATAACATAGAAGGGAATGGGAAGATGGACAGGCATCTACACTAACACTTATATCATGGGGATACTTTTGGTCGTAATTCAAAAGTCAGACTCCTAGGGATCTTATATATAACATATTTTCCATGGCATTGTATATTCTTAAAACATTTTTCCCATCTACACAGCTATACTAGACAGAGAACGTGCAGCACTTTCGTGGCCACTGTCCATCCACATCTATAAGTGTCAAGCATATGGTCTACAATGGTCAAGTATATGGTCCATTATATGGTCCATTTCTACACTTCCATAGAGCTATATACAGGGCAAAATCTCCCTTCAGCCCAGACAACTTTTTCCGAGATGCAGGTCCCAGAAAGTAGAACCACATCATTTCTTTATGGCATATTATATGTATATGACGTAGATTGTGTAGATGGGAAAACCCCTTTAAGCAAGTCTAGGGGTCAAAGGGCACAAGTATACGGTGGGGTGAAATATAGTATTGGTGACGGGTCCTAAAGGGTGTTGATTCCTTATGAAATGTCTAACAAATATTCATTCTTCTTTATTAATGTAACCGTATTTTGTAACAATGTGTCCTTTGCGCAGGTTTACAACAAATAAACCAAAAATTATTTGTGCCAATCCTAAAACACCTTGGGTTAGGAGGAAACAACAGGAGCTCAGGTAAGACGCAGGACAACTTATTTAAGTAAAAGATCGTGGAAATATTCCATGGGGTAATATGGGGTAATAACGCTATCCTATATACCAACAACAAAACCACGTAATGTAACCCAAAAAGGGTCCTCCCAAGAAAAAACAACAGAGATGCGGCGCTTGGGAAAATTTAATTCCAAAAACACCAAACTGATCATTATCATTCTTATCATCTATTTTACCAGTTGCCTATTATCTCTTATCATTTATACCACATACCTCTTATCATTTATAAAGAATTTCAGGCACCAAATCAAATCCGAGTATTTTCTAATTTGCTTTGGAACAATATTGTATATACTATAATAATGGAAGGCTAATGCATATCAATGGACTATTGATGGTTTCCCATTAGTGTCCATATGCACCAATACCATTAGGCTTCTATTATGATTGCTTTAGTGATCAGTTCAGGCAAATCTTACCAAAAAAAGGAGAAGGTTCCGGGAAGCAAATCTTGAATGATTTGCTTGTTTGCTTAAGGGCACATTCACATGGCCGTCTGCGGGGACGTATATGTACGTCCCTATAGACGGTAATAGTGGCACGGCGGGGATACGGTGCCACACATGTGTGGCACCGATCTGGGCCGCTCACCGTAAAAAGATACAGCATGCTCTATCTTTCGGCGAGTGTGCGGCCATGTGCCGCTGCTTTCTATGGAGGGAGGAGGGGTCACTTCCTCCTCTCCAGCACACAGTGGTATGCCTGCACGGCTGACATACCGCGTGTGTATGTACCCTAAGAAAAAATCCTGTAAGACCCATCAACAGGAAGTACAGTAATATTCCCAATAGACCTATGGTAGAAATATTGATGTTTCCAGTAGGAGTAAAATTACATTTTTACATTAAAATCTTTCTCCTATGTACCATATATACTCAAGTATAAGCCGACCGAGTAAAAGCCAAGACACCTAATTTTAGCATCAAAAACTGGGAAAACCAATTGACTCAAATAGGGTCGGGAATGCATTGGTCATTGCCTTTCCAGTATATAGCCAGCAAGCCTTCTGTAGTATATAGCCATTCAACTGCCATTGGTATATAGCCAACCAGCCCCCAGTAGTATATAGCCAATTTAAAAGATTCTGACCATAGTCCATGATAAGACTCCATCTGCCATGCAGGGCTTCCCCTTCACATAGGAATATCTGAAGCATTCAATAAGGCAGTCCACGGGTTACATACAGGATAGGTTCTGTAGGTTTGTTCTTATGTTGAATTTGTATGTAAGTCGGAACTGTATATTTTATAATTGTAGCCCCAGTCAAAAAATTTTCAGACTCTTTGAAAATTGAATGGATTGTTGAATGTTGGGTTGTCATAAGAACCAGGATTAACAATAACACTTAATTATAGACACCTGTGATAACTGTTATAGCTGATCAGTGTATCCTGGTATTAAAGTACAGTAAATTACATCCAGAGGGCCGTTTGTAACTAGAGGTCGTCTGTAAGTCGTGTTCTTAAGTCAGGGACCACCTGTACATACAAGATAAGTACATCAGATATATCAATATATTGCATAGACAACAAGATACAGTTGTATATCACAAAATGAGGGCTACCAGTCCCTGAGTATCATAGAAAAATTGTATAGGAACAAAGTCACTAGATATACCAATACACAAGGTCCAAGAGATAAGGGGATACCCCACAAACACTCTAACGATATTGTGTAGGGTGTTGGTTGTAGGGGGGGGTCTCCGCTTTTGGGTGTGCCGACTGATGCTGTGTCCTTGTTCTTGTTCTTTAAATTGTAGGACATTGCACCCCTGCTGTGCGCTCAATTTCTTCGGTTTTTAACCTATTTACTTTTTTCTTTAAAGGCAAAAGAAAAACAAGGAGAAACAAAACTAAAACTGGAAAACATGGAAGACGACTTATAGTTATTTAAACTATTATTTTATGCACTTTATTTAAAGTAATAATAATTTATTCATTCCTAATTTATTGCAACTGAAGTATATGACAGTAGTGTGTTGGGGATATTGCAGCATTTAGTGCGCAGTAATTTATTATATTATGTTCTAATATTCTTGGCCTACCTTAGAAGCACAGTGCTGACCAGCAGGGATTCCAGACATTGAACACCTACGGACTAGAGATGAGCAGACCCGAGGATCAGGTTTGGGTACGGACACCTGACCTGGACATATTGGTGGCCGAACAGCCAATCAAGCAAATTGATGCCCCTAACATCTAGCCACAGCTATAATTGTCCAGGGAATGTCATTTGGCCAAACATAGCCACGGCTAGTTGCTAGGGGCATTCATTTTCCATTCATTTTAATGTCCAGATTAGGCGGGGTGGAACGCTGAACCCGTCCATCGGGTCCGCTCATCTGTTATAAGGACAAGCTATCTTAAAGTCCCCAAAACTCCCTTAAAGTAATAATTGTTACCTTAGAAAGTATTTACATTCCGCCCCATATTAATAAAGCATTTTCTCCAATATGTTTATGAGGTTTTTTGAGAAAACTCTTGTAACATCTATACAAATATTGTAGATTAATATACAGTATCAATGAATATGAATAAATGTGAAACTTTCTCCTCGCAGTGAGTTTGTCTCTGTTTTTATGGTTTAGAGGTGAGATATAATCAAAATTATTCACGATCTGTAACACAAATATACAATAATATTATGACTAATGGAAAAATCCAATGTCTTGGCAATTGTTTTCATTGTGCTTCACCCCAGACTGAAACTTATATAATTGTTCATTAAGGGACAAGGGCCAAGAGCCATACTGTACATGTCTCAAGTCCAAACTATTACCCTACAATCTAAATCCAGAGGAAGACAACCCCCAATGAGATAGAACACACTATTCCTCACCCTTCTCAGTTCCAACTCAATCAGAAAAATCTCTGTATCCATGACGGCGGCACATCTCCAGAAATCTGTAATCTGTAGGAAGAAAAATTAGTTTCTTCCTTTCTTTTTTTTAACTTTTCTTGGGTAAAACATGGTACAATAATAATTGTGCGTTACATCTTATCGAGCATTACGTCTGTGCGTATCGATAATATATAAATCGCCATAGTACACATCATTGCATATGATAATAAACTCTAGATCTGCGCATCAATATGAGGCTGGCAAGTCCTTGAGAGATGTACATATTTTAGACTCTTCCTCTTTCATTGATGTCGTTATTGGACTTTATTTCACTAAATATGAAAGCTGTCAGCTATTCCTTCTGAATTCACTACATAATCTAATATATGTAGGTGTGTGTAGGTGTGTGTGTAGGTGTGTGTGTATAGGTGTGTGTGTGCAGGTGTGTGTAGCTGTGTGTGTGTTTGTGTCCACTAGAGGAATCTGCACCATCGTGTTTACACTCACCAAATTTTGCAAAACCGCTCTCTGTGACTCAGGGATTGTCATTGACTAGGTTTTGAGCCAAAATTTTCACCTGCGCTTTCCAAAATACACTTATCAACCCCCATATAAAAGAGCCAATGTCTACTGCTGCTGTAGAAATAAGAAGCTGAGTTGTGATTAGTTGCTGATTTGCCACAGGTCATTAATATGAGCTCTGAGCTTTGATTGGTTACTATTAGGCAATGAGTTTGGGACAGATTATGTGTAAGGTAATATGAATAGAGAGAGACACAGAGAGACAGTCAAAGACAGACAAATAGAGAAAGACGCATAGAGGTAGTCATAGTCTGAGAGACAGTCATAAGGCAGGCAGAGAGAGACAGTCAAATACAGAAAGACAAAGAAAAAGACAGACAGAGAGCGTGTCAAAGAGAGACAGAGACAGACAGTCAGAGACAGACAGTCAAAGACAGACAGAGAGAGACAGTCAAAGAGAGACAGAGAGAAGCAGTCAAAGACAGAGACAGACAAACAGTCAGAGAGAGAGACAGTCAAAAACAGACAGAGAGAAACAATTAAAGACAGACAGTCAATGACAGATGGAGAGAGATAATCAAAGAAAGACAGAGACAAAAAGACAGTCAAAGACAGGCAGAGACAGTCAAAGACAGTCAGAGAGAGCGACAGAGAGAGAGACAGTCAAAGACAGAACAAGAGTCAGAGAGAGAGATAGTCAGAGAGAGAGAGAAAATATTTTTGTTAACCCATTCTATTTTGTTATAGCTTAGGGCAGTTATTTACTACAGCTATTATGTGACCTGTAAATTTATATATTGCATATAAAATACATTGGGACACATTTACTAAGTGCCAGTTGCTTGTCAGACTTTGCACATTCTTTGCAGTGCAAACTGCTTGCTCAAATATTTAAGAAGGTTCCACGCCACATATATGTCGCACGTGACCCTGCACTAGTCTTCATGTGACACGAATTTCTGCACTGTAGGGGTCATTCAGATGCTCAGTGGGACTGTGCACCAGATTTAGCATGCAAGGTCTGACAGAATTACAGAATTGTGCTGCATGCCCCAAGTTAACTGTGCACCAAAAAGAAGAGGTGCACTCTGACTGTGCAGCTGTGCAGAAAGCGCCAGATTCATTGAGAATGGGCGCCAGAAATCCTAAATCTGGTGCCCCCTGCATACTACACAGGCTACCTGCTTATAGCACAGTTTGCACTGTTCTTAGTAAATGCGCCCCATTATGTCTACTAACACCTCACAAAAAAAGAAATTGTCTTGCATTTCCCTCAGAAACCGTGTGGTTGGAGAGAGGAGATCATGTTCCGGAAGTGGCTTTGTGGTCAATGAGATAAGCGAGAGCAAAGATATAGGTTCCTGCTTTAGATTACCGTATGTCTGATGATGTTCATGAATGCCCCAAGTCTATGATTACACAGTGCAGGATCCCTGACGGCCTTTTTGCATTTATATGATTTAAAAGAGATAAGGGTGACTCTTCCCATAGTCCCCTAATTTACAGGACATCTTACTGCTGCTCAGTTGTATTGGTAATTGAAAAGGCTCAGAAAAATTAGCTGTGCTGAGTCTGCCATTTTAAAAAAGATGGATGACATCCAGAGTGGAAATGTGAAGTAGATTCTACACGCTGTCTATTTACAAATGTAATGCACAGGTTAATTTTACTGTAGAAAATATTCACATCCTAGAGATGATATTTATAGAAGCATTATACTATAGGTGCATTAACCTTTACACATATACATATACAGAGCACACACTGCTGCATTCATTTACACTATGCACACACTTTATAGTATAACAATACTTTGCCTTGTGCCTGTTTGAGTTTCTTTACGGAGCAACTGATTTAACCCCTTCTCGCAAAAAAATAAGCCCTTCACCAGATTTGTCAAAATGTTATGCCTCTAAAAAGATGGTGATGCTAAAATGAACAAGATTTTATCCAAATTCGTTTTTATTCAGTAAAATTGAGAACAAAACTAAAAAAAAATCCATATAAATGAGGCATTTTTGTAATCGTGGCCACCCATAGAATAGAATAAAATTAACATATTATTTTTATGGTATAGTGAACGGCAAAAAGAAGAAAAAAAAACAGACATCTTACAAAAAATTGATGATTAATTTCCTCCACCAAAAAAGAGTTAACAGAATCTCACCAATTAGCTATAAATGCCCCAAAATTATGTACCAGAAAAGTGCATCTCATGTGGCAAAAAAATAAGCCCCTATATATCCACAATAAAAAAAAGCAAAATTATAACCTGTACAATTTGACAAAGCAAATCTGCTCTGCATGGCGCCTCCTTCCATTCTATGCCCGGCCGTGCGCCCATACAGCAGTTTACCAGCACATGTGGGGCATTGGCAAACTAGGGAAAAAATGGGGAATTAAATTTTGTGGAGACTTTTGTCCTATAATCCATTGTGAATGTTTAATTTTCTGCCTAAATGAATGTATTTTCCAAAAATATTACAATTTGTAGACCGCACCTCCATTTAGTTTTAACTCCTATAAAACACCTAGAGAGTTAAAAAAAACTTCTTAAAAGTGCTTTTTCATAAGTTGAGGGGTGTAGTTTCCATAATGGGCTAATTAATAAGTCTAGCTATTATTTAGGCCTCTCGGTGTCAATTGAAAGTTGAGCAGGTCCATCTAAATGCAGGTTTTGGCAATTTTCCAAAAATTTTGAAAAATGGCACCCAAATTCTAAACCTTATTACATACTAATAAAATATGTGGGTTCTTTAGAAATCATCCTAACATAAAGCAGACATTTTGGAAATGTAAGTTATGAATTAATTTGGGTGCTATGACTATCTGCTTCAAAAGTAGAGCATTTAGAACTTTGAAAATGGAAAATCTTTCGAACTTTTTGCCAAATTTACTTCTTTTTCATAACTAAACACAAAAGATATCATCCAAATTTTCAACTGATTTTAAGTACAATGTGTCACAAGAAAACAGTCTCAGAATCCCAGGGATATGTTAAAGCGTTCCACAGGTTATAGTGGCACAGGGAAGATTTGAAAAATGGGTCTGTGTCTTTGAGGTAGGGGTTAAGGCACAGGTCAGGGATAGTATAAACATAAAAGCCTTTTAGGAGGGACCAACCGGGAAACTGTCAGGGTCAAATTGTCTTTCCAAACAACAGATCCCCAGTCAGATAAATGGAGCTGTGTTACATTTCTGGGAACATGTACAGAGAAATATCCTTATAAACACCCATGGGCATGAATAATAAACATGGGCCCCATAGCAATACGTAGAGAAGGGCCCACACTACAAGATGACACTTATAGCAGCACATATCATATTATATTTCCTGTGTGGAAAGTTGATATGATGGATGAAATGGTTTGCTGCATAGGTCTAAAAAAAACCGGAGGGGGAGGGGATGTGGTTTGTTATGGGGGCGTTTGTAGTCGGAGGTGTAGTACAGGGAAAATACACACATTGATGTCACAGTACAGGGACAAGAAAGAGACTACTGAGAGTAGAAGCATGATGGACATACTGCTCATACTGCCTCAGTGCTGATGGGCTGGATAAAGGGTTCACCTTTACTGCTGTCTTGTGGATATATCAGAAAAATCTCTAATTTCTAAACTACCTATTTACACTAGAGATCAAAATTACAGAACATGTATGATCATTTTTTTAGAAATAATGTCATCTCCATTGATCAACATCTGATTGATTTTTGCAAGGGGTGCAAGACACAAGACATTGGGGGTCATTTACTAAGGGCCCGATTCGCATTTTCCCAACGTGTTAGCCGAATATTTCCGATTTGCGCCGATTTCCCCTGAATTGCCCCGGGATTTTGGCGCACGTGATTGGATTGTGGCGCATCGGCGCTGGCTTGCGCGCGATGGAAATCGGGGGCGTGGCTGAACGAAAACCCAACGGATTCGGAAAATCCGCCGCATTTAAAAAAATGGCTTGGTGTGTTCCAGTGCGTTCCGATGCTCTTCAGCGCAGCACCGAATCCAGCGCAGAGAACACGCCGCCGGATCGCGAATGGACCGGGTAAGTAAATCTGCCCCATTGTTTTACAAATTACCAAATGATATCAACATAAAACCTTTATTTTGCAAAAAATGTGGTGATCATAGTTAGAGAACAGCAATGACTGCAGCACAGAGAAAGATTGTAACAAAATTTTCGGAAGGTTCTACCAGTAACCAATCAGTAGGAAGTGCACAGGCCTTTCCTGAGAATGACTTCAGCACATCTGCGTCTCTCACATTTTGCTCCTCCCCTCCAGTTTCTTGGCCAGTCTCTTGGCCATAACTTTGTCACCAAAGATTTTCCAGAGGTTTTTTTATTGAGTTTAGACTCCAGGTCAGTCATTTCATTGTTTCAGTATTTTCTGTTTCAAGGAACTGCTGTATCTGTTTTGCTGTGTGACGGGGGATATTGTCCTGTGTTAAAATTACTGGCTGATTGAGTGAAGAACACAAGGAAGGAACCATGTGTTATAAATATTCTGATACACACGTGTAGCTGTATGAGAGATCAAACTGCAGAAAATATTCCCCAAAACATGACACTTCCTCCACCAACTTTCACTTACATCTATACACATTTCAGGTTCAGTCTTTCCTTGGTTTGTCAACAAGCATAATGGTTTATGTGTGCATATGTCTGGTGAGCACATGTAATGTGCAGGATGGAGGGTGGCAGTAATGGTTTAGGGGGCCCTGATCCTAAGTTTGCACGGGGGCCCACTGGAGTCTTGTTACTAATAGAGCAGTTAACAAGCTTATGACAAATGGTGAACCAGCTAACACCATGCATATAGTTATAATTAGAAATAAAGTGGTGATCAATTCAGAATCCTAATTAATCACAAATATCATGAAATTTCTTTCATGTAAAATTTTATTACCTCAATTAAATAAATGTTAAGTTTTAATTACCCTTCATCAATGAGAAACCTCCCCTAACAAAGCAGGTGTATTGTACAAATCTTGTTTCTATCACAAAGTGGCATAAACGGTAGGGGGACCTAGTGAATGAGCAGATAGGTGGGGGAGAGGAGCTTGGGGGGGGGGGGTGAAATAGCTGGAGCCTAAAAGGGC
This sequence comes from Engystomops pustulosus, assembly GCA_019512145.1. Taxonomy (NCBI): domain Eukaryota; kingdom Metazoa; phylum Chordata; class Amphibia; order Anura; family Leptodactylidae; genus Engystomops; species Engystomops pustulosus. Next base: position 23,596,498 of record CM033643.1, read on the forward strand.
TCCGTTAACCCTTTCACCCTCCTCCCCAATGCAATAGCCCTTCATTTAAATAAATACTAAAGGTAATTTTTAATAAAAGTACAGCACCACGTGACATAATAAACATCGGGATGTGTTCACCCTGCTAGAGTAATCCACCAGCTTTTATGGTATTGAAAAATCTGTGTCAGTGTCATTCTCTGGTTTTCCAATAAATATTTTTTTTATTCAGTGCTGGTTATAGATTTGATCTCGGTTAGTTAGTAACTCTGTGATTCTGTACTTCATTGCTACTTCTGTTGTGACTTGGCTCGGTGTCCATTCTTACTTGTTTGTTTTGTCTGTGTGCTTGTCTCTGTGTCTCCCCTGAACCTAATCCCTTAAAGAGAACCCATCATGCAAAATAACCCCCCTAATCTAAATATATTTTCATAAGCTGCCATTAGAACGCATTGCCTCTATCCCTTCATTGTCCCTCTACATGCCTGTACACCTAAGCAATGAGGTCCTAAAGCTGTATGCAAATGACCTGTGAAATGTCCAATGAGTCATTAGCATATTCAAGCTGTCCGGCTTATTCATGAGTGGGAGGCACAGTCACACCCCCAGTGCATGACTGACATCCTTTTTAATGGTGTAATGGCTCCTCCATGTGCTTCCTGTTGCTGAAGCCTGTGTGTATGAGATACTCCTATACACATGACTGACAGCCTGTATAATGGTGTGAGGCTGTATAATGATGTACTTCCTGGTGCTGGTGGCCATGCCCCGTGCAGCCTGTGTGTGTATAGGAGAGATACAACAGCTACAGGCAGCCATGTTATAGCAGAACATGTCAGGTACTTGTGTTGCTGATGTCTGTGTCTCACACATGTGTATTAGGAGGGAGAGCATGTCAGCAGATAAAGCACAGACACTAGCAATGCTTTACTATACATTACACACAGAAATGAGCAGGGAGAGGGGAGGGGTAACAGGGGTGACATCACTGCCTCTGACCATGTGACCAGCCTCATTTACATAATAAAGAATAGATGATTTTACTATGATTAACCTTTTAAGGACGGAGGGTTTTTCGGCTCATTTCTCGCTCTCCAACTTCAAAAATCCATAACTTTTTCATTTTTAGGTGTACAGACCTGTGTGAGGGCTTATTTTGTGCGTAACAAATTTTACTTTCCCGTAATGTTATTTATTTTAACATGCCGTGTACTGCGAAGCTGAAAAAAAATTCCAAATGTGGAAAAATTGAAAAAAAAACGCACGTGCGTCACATTCTTGTGGGCTCAGTATTTACGACTTTCACTCTTCGCTCCAAACAACATGCCTACTTTATTCTTTGGTTCAGTGCGATCGCAGTGATACCAAATTTATATAGGTTTTATTGTGTTTTAATACATTTTCAAAAATTAAACGAATGTGTAAAAAAAAGAAAAAAACATTTTTGCCATCTTCTGACGCTAATAACTTTTTCATACTTTGGCGCACGGAGATGTGTGAGGGGTCATTGTTTGCGAAATGAGGCGACGTTTTCATTGCTACCATTTTGAGGTCTGTGCGACATTTTGATCATTTTTTATTTCATTTTTTATGTTATGTAAAAAGGTGTAAAAGTCGCATTTCGGACATTTGGGCGCCATTTCCCGCCTCGGAGGTCACCGCCGCCTGTAACCGTTTTTATATTTTGATAGATCGGGCATTTTGGGACGCGGCGATACCTAATATGTTTGTGATTTTTACTGTTTATTATGTTTTATATCCGTTCTAGGGAAAGGGGGGTGATTTGAACTTTTAATATTTTATTAATTTTTTTTATTTTTTAAACTTTTTTTTTTCTTTTTTTTTTCACTATCTTTTAGACCATCTAGGGTACATTAACCCTAGATGGTCAGATCGCTGCTACCATATACTGCAATACTTCTGTATTGCAATATATGGCATTTTTGCAGCACATTCATTACAATGAGCCACTGGCTCATTGTAACGAATCTGCAGCTGCCAGATAGCCTCGTGTCAAAAGAAGACACGAGGCTACCATGGCAACCGATCGCCGCCCCCCCCCCCCCCCCCCCCCCCCCCCCAATGCGTTCGGGGGCGTTGCGATCGAAAAAAAGATGGCGGCGCCCGCGCGCCGCCGTCTTTAAATGCCGGGGCGGCAAAGGGGGGGTTAATAGCCGCGATCGGTCTAGCACCGATCGCGGTTATTAGCGGTGGGGGTTTTATGCATTATGCAAAACCCCCACCTTTTATGAAGAGGACTCAGCCCGTGAGCCCTCTTCATACATCCCTTATACCTCTGCGCCGTAGAGCTACGGCGCAGAGCGTTAAGGGGTTAATGTATGAAATAACTAGATAAAGGCTGGGATGGGATCCTTGTGAGCTGCTCCAACAGGTAGAGGTGACAGGACTAGTGACACAGACCTGATGACAGGTGTCCTTTAATTACAACTAGATTTCCTTTAAAGTGGGTCTGTGATTGAACACCTTCATCTACCAGAGGAACCAATTCCAAACTGTCCTGCTGAATCAAGGACAGTTGGATGAACTAGAAACAATGGTATAAGTAAGTATACGGGTAATAACATAATATAACCAAAATAATACAGTAGCCGGTCTAACTGTAATATGTGGAGCTAGAGTCAGAAACATAATTGAGACGGAAACATTGACTGCTTTCAACCCTCTTACAAAGATAATATATATTTGAGCTGTATGACATGATTTCCTATATTATCATAAATGACACTATACACTTACTTGACATATTAAATGTCTGACCAATATTCTACCATCTAAATGATCTAAAGGAAAGATGTAACAACTGCAAGAAAATACAGATAAAGATGCAAGGAAATAGCAACTCAAACCACACGATGTATAAGGAACTTGTGAAGACCAACTAAAGTGTGAACATTGCATGAGGGCATATCAGGATATCCTGCCCTGTGGGGACATATGACACAGTGCTGGTCACTTACATTGAGGTTATGGAAACAACTGCGAAGTAACTTCTCCAGTACTGCATGATATATATGGAGGTGTCATGTCTGTCAGTGTGAGCATTTACCCATAACATGGAGTGACTAAAGACCTATTTATACAACCTATTAATCTATAATGACTCATTTTATATAGAATATATTTAGGATATGATATTACCACTTCCTCTATTGTATTGTTGTACAGTACAAAAATGTAAAGAGAAAATGTTAAGGAAGAAAGGTCAAAACCTTAGAATTGTAGCCACTTAACCCCCTCATAATAAGTAGTTGTTTAGGCCAAGCCAGACTCTGACCTGTGTCTGTCAATAGGAACAACATAATATAATATCGAAAAACAGAAGTATATTTTTCAAGTGTACAAGTGAATAGTAAGGGGGGAAATGTAAGAACTAGACATGGGCGTCCAGGCCAACATCTGCAAAGAGTTTGTATGTTCTCTCCATGTTTGCGTGGGTTTCCTCCCACACTCCATAACATACTGGTAGGTTGATTAGATTGTGAGCCCCATTGGGGACAGAGACTGATTTGGCAAGCTCTGTGCAGTGCTGTGTAATCTGTGTGTGCTATATAAATAAAGAATTATTATTATTATTATTATTATTATCATGAACTAGGACGGTGATTCCAAGCCCCCCAAGTCTGCATACTGGGTCCATTCTAAACGAATCAGGAAACGTGACCTTGAGCTCTGACACAGGAAGGGGGCGCTGTTCATGTGCTTGAAATGCTCTACCAGGTTCTGCACCATGTGAACAAGACACTGCAACTGACCACCATTCATGATGACAACACAGCAAAAGGTATTTTGTTCTGGTCAATCTGTAAGGGCAGGACATGGACAAGGACAGTGAGCCCTAATTCTGAGCGGCACAAACTGTCACTGTCTGCTTAATGGGTACACTGTAAATAATCGCTGGTAAAAGACGGTCGTTCCCTCCCTGTGCCAAAGTGTTGATACGTAACAATACCAACAAATAAATAACAATCCAGGTCACAACAAGATAGCAGGTAAATTACTAAATCGGATAATTAGTAGAATAGTCAGGAACGTCACCAATATTGATAAACCAGAAGAACAAGTTAATAGCAGAGTGAGCACTGACAGAAAGCTAGTAGACAAACTGTTTGACCAGGAAGGGAAGACGGTGCACACAGGGATTAAGTCAGAGAGCTCCAGGTGAGAGAGACAGGTCTCTGAAGGTGTTACTGGTCCAAAGCAAGGGCTGCAGAGAGTCAGTAGTCCAGCAAATAAAGCGCTGTCTAGACTGCCGACTGAAAAGCACTGAATAGCATTCAGTGCCTTCTCAGGACAGCAGAAGATTTAGACACAGATGTCCCCTGCTCCTCCATGTGATGAGGAGAAGGGGACATGTACAGTGCACATACAGGATATATATGGTGACAGCCTGGCAGCTTCCATCACATGGAGGAGCAGGGAACATGCACAGTACATACAGGATGTATATGGTGACAGCCTGGCAGCTCCCATCAATGGAGGAGAAGGGACATGTACAATAACATACAGGATTAATGGTGACAGCCCTCAGCTCATCACATGGAGGAGCAGGGAACATGACAGTACATACAGGATGTATGGTGACAGCCTGGCAGCTCCCATCATGAGGAGCAAAGGGCATGTACAGTCAACATACAGGATATATATGGTGACAGCCATGGCACTCCATCACATGATGGAGGTGGGAACACATGCGACAGTACTACCGATAAATGTAAGTGGTGACACCAGGGCAGCTACCATCACATGGAGAGAAGGGGAAATCATGTAAGTGCACTAAGGGAAGATATGTGACGATCCATGTGCAACTTTCCATCAATGGAGGAGACAGGATGAACATGCACAGTACATACAGGATGTATATGGTGACAGCCTGGCAGCTTCTCTCATATGTAGGAGCTGGGAACATGCGCAGTGCACATATAGGATGTATATGGTGACAGTCTGGCAGCTTCCATCACATGGAGGAGCAGGGAGCATGTAATAAGCGGAAGAAATCATAAGTAGCCCAGTTACATGAAGTCTATATCCTGTGCTGTCTGAGCAGTAAGGGTTAATAGTTTATCTGCACTGTGCACAAAGTGCCAAGTACAAGATGGGGGAGGGTAGCAGCATGAGGTGCAGAGACAGACAGAAAGTTCTGTGGAATCATAGACTGGGATGGGGGGACTGATAAGGAACAGGGGAGATCTTGTACCTCACTATTCTGGGCAGGAGACATCTGTATCCATAGTCTTGGAACACAGCCAGCTCTGCTACATACACAGAGAGAACTCTGTCACATGACCTCCTTCGCTGTGAGCAGAAGCCCCTCCTATGAAACCATCAGATAAACAAACTTTAAACAAAGTACGGACTCAAAGGGCTTATCAGCACATGGAGAGGAAGCAGCTACTACAGCACTCAGCTAATCTGAGGGTGATAGCAAGGAAACTACTGCATATATGTAACAGAGATAATAGGCAAAGTTGTTTTACATCCCAAGAGCTATTGATTTGTGGGGAAAAAAAAACCTTTACAGTTACTCTTTAATCTTTTTAGATGAAAAATCTTTAAATTCTATTAAAGTTTCTTCAAAATCAGTCCCATTCTGCCTGCTAAACTGCTCACAGTAATCTGCAGTGAAGAAAGGCTGCAATTCATATGTCATATAAAGGGAGGAGCAGAAACAGCTGTAGAGACACAGACACAAAAACTTGCAGCACAGATAAATCTGCTACACACTTCTAACAGTTTTATAGTCATATTCTTATAGGTTTTAGATGCATGAGAAGAAGAAATATGAGTAAAGCTGCGGTAAGACTGATACATTTCTGTTATCTCCTCCGAGACATCCGTGTCTGTAGCTCCTGACTCTTCAACAGTGAACTGAGAACTTTAGCAGTCAGGATAAGGACTTATCACAGGAGGCATAAAACTTTTTTTGCGCCTAATACAGTCTCCATTCAGAGTTTGCCATTGTCTAGTTTTCGGGAGTTGTTCCCTTAGTTGTAACTTGAAACCAGATGTAAAAGTTGCGAAAAGTTGCAAATTATGGGACAAATCTCAGACTGCCCCTGACCAGGTGCAGAAATGAGCTCAGAGCTGATTGCGACTTTCGGAGACTTTTTAAAAAAAAAATTTCGTAAAGTTTTAAATTTAGGAAAAACAAAAACACCAACCGGTGGATTTTTTTTTCCCCCGACACCTCTTGTACCTGATTTATGAAGTGATTGCGCCACAATTTTGGTGTTCTTCAAACACTCTTGACTTGTTTTGGGGGGGGGTGGACTGTGGCGCCGCTTGTGAATTCGACACTTTTTCAGCACTTTTATTTTTCTGAATTGTTTTGTGGAGCAATTTGTGGCACAAAATTAGAGCAGTTAAAAGCCGGACTAGGGAGCGCTGCCTCTTCCCCGGACCACTTCGTTCACTCCATAGGCCAGCGGTGACTGCAGAGCTTCATGCAGCGCCCCTAGCCCGCCCCCTCATGAATAAGCCATACCGCTTTGAGAACTAAAGGATAAAGTAAAGTGCCTGAAAAGTGTTGGCATTTTGATTCCAAATGTGCTGCCCCTTGCTATGAAGTCACATTACAAAAGGTGGTTAGGTTTAACTGGATTGTTGATTTTTTTGGACATGTTTATTTTCATGTTTACACTGAATGCTGTATACAACAAAATTAATAACACATTATTTATATACATATATATAATATACACGACGCAACACAGATGTCCACATTTATCAAAAAACTGTGCAAACTGCATTATGTGGAGTTTGCCTAGTGCGGGGTGCAGTGAATTGTGGTACCTGGTCTTCATTAATCTGGCGCCCCCTGCACGGCTTGGCACAGCTGCAGAATTGTGGCGCACATCAGTGATAAATGTGGCGCAAACTCCGACTAAGCAGTAACAGCCCCTTTAGGTGCATGTTTTTCTGTTTTGTCAGACATAGCACCAGTTTTGTGTTGCGGCTACTCTGACACTTTATAAATACATGTGCAAGAAGTTTACACGTTCTTTCTAGTACAAAGTCAGACAGAAAACTGGCGCAAACACTTTAGTAAGTGTGAGCCTGTATGTGAAAGGTGCAGGGCAGTGCAGGGGGAGCCAGATTCACAAAGAACGGGTGCCACATTTCATGAATCTGGTGCCCCCTGCACACTACACAGGCAACTGCACACAGTACAGACTGCACTAGTTCTGATAAATGTGGGCCATGGCCTTGAAAGTCACCACACAGTCTAGATACCACTTCTACCTGTGTCTGATCAGTACTTTAGTCAGTATTATTTAGTTGCTGTTTGCACTTGTTGACTCATAACATAAGGGACAGCTCTACCCTCAAAGTGCATTTTGGGTTTGTTAATGACAATAGGGTCAAAACCAATCTGCATCCTAGGAGTATTTATTACAACACAAAAGAAACAAACTCCAGCAATCTAGAAAAACACAATACTAAGCTATATAATGATATAGAAATATTAAAGCGTTATGTGTGATCTATCAGGATGGGCATCATAGAGGGCATCTGCTGTGTCTCAGTTTTGTTCCACTCTATATATGAAAGAGAACAGCGCCACCTGCTGCCCAGAAAGAGTCAATATATTATTACTAGATATTACACTGATTGCTATGCAATTTTTTGGTTTGAACTTTTGTCTATGTATATTGTTATTTCTTGCAAATTGATCATCTAGCAGATAATTTTTTTAGTCAGCAATATACTTTAGTCAACTTGAATAATCAAATATTTTCTATCTATTAGACTTTCCTTCTATCAGGGCCATTTTGACGCTAGGCACATGACCTATGATAACAGTAAGGCTATATTCACACTGCCGTTGCCCGCCCGTACCGTACCGTAGCGGGCAACGGCAGTGTACCGGGAGAGGAGGAGGAGGTGAGCGCAGCTCACCCCCGCCCCTCTCCATAGCAACCTATGGCGCACGGTGCCGTATTACGGGAAAAGATAGGACATGTCCTATCTTTTTCCCGGGTACGGAACGGTACGGTGCCGCACGTGTGCTGCACCGTACCGCTCCCGTAGGGTGCCGTGCGCCCATAGGAGTGTATGGGGGACATATATTGGCCGTATATACGTCGGCCTTATATACATCCTCCATACGTTCGTGTGAATGTAGCCTAAGGATTTGCTCATGTCTGGGGAATCATAAATATATTTGGTCAGTGTTAACAAAGGGGTCAACTATAAGAATATGACTTATTCATAATCATCAATTAAAGTGATTTATTTCTTCTTGCTTGGATGATGCCGCCCCCTGTCATTACTGCAATGATAAGTTTACATACTAATAAAAATAAGATTTTGCGCTCCAAAGTCTTTTCCGGGTAACACAGTTAAAATTATATAGGACACTACCTTTTAGTTAATAGAGGGATATGTTATGATTATATCCTCTTCTGTCCTCTTCATGGTTTTACTTTCTCTTTGAGTGACTGAAGCAGAAAGGCTTATTTTTATTACTGGAATATCTTGGTGTTCTGTGAGTTACTATATTTAAATGTATTCTCCTTCCTTACTGTCACGCAGTATGAAGAGAAGCTGCTGGGGGGCACAGTATGAAGAGAAGCTGCTGGGGGGCACAGTATGAAGGGGAGCTGGGGGGACACAGTATGAAGAGGAGCTGCTGGGGGCACACTATGAAGAGAAGCTGCTGGGGGCACAGTATGAAGAGAAGCTGCTGGGGGGCACAGTATGAAGAGAAGCTGCTGGGGGCACAGTATGAAGAGAAGCTGCTGGGGGCACAGTATGAAGAGAAGCTGCTGGGGGGCACAGTATGAAGGGGAGCTGCTGGGGGACACAGTATGAAGAGGAGCTGCTGGGGGCACACTATGAAGGAGAGCTGCTGAGGGGCACAGTATGTAGGGGAGCTGCTGGGGGGCACAGTATGAAGGAGAGGTGCTGGGGGGCACAGTATGAAGGAGAGGTGCTGGGGGGCACAGTATGAAGAGAAGCTGCTGGGGCACAGTGTGAAGAGAAGCTCTGGGGGCAGTATGGAGAAAGCTGCTGGGGGCACAGTATGAAGAGAAGCTGCGGGGGGGCACAGTATGAAGAGAAGCAGCTGGGGTCCACAGTATGAAGGAAAGCGGCTGGGAAGGTGCTGGGTAGGGACAGTATAAAGGAGAGCTGCTGAGGGCACACTTTGAAGGAAAACTTCTGGGGACACCGTTTGAAGGGAAGCTGCTGGGGGCACAGTATGAAGGAGAACTGATGGGGGCACAGTATGAAGGAGAGCTGTTTTGGGGCACAATATGAAGGGGAGCTGCTGGGGGCACAGTATGAAGGAAAGCTGATGGGGGCACAGTATGAAGAGAAGCAGCTGGATAGAACAGTATGAAGAGGAGTTGCAGGAGGCACAGTATGAAGAGGAGCTGCTGGGGGCACAGTATGAAGGGGATCTTCTGGGGGGCACAGTATGAAGGAAAGCTCCTGGGGGGCACAGTATGAAGAGAAGCTGCTGGGGGGCACAGTATGAAGAGAAGCTGCGGGGGGGGCACAGTATGAAGAGAAGCAGCTGGGGTCCACAGTATGAAGAGAAGCAGCTGGGGTCCACAGTATGAAGAGAAGCAGCTGGGGTCCACAGTATGAAGGAAAGCGGCTGGGAAGGTGCTGGGTAGGGACAGTATAAAGGAGAGCTGCTGAGGGCACACTTTGAAGGAAAACTTCTGGGGACACCGTTTGAAGGGAAGCTGCTGGGGGCACAGTATGAAGGAGAACTGATGGGGGCACAGTATGAAGGAGAGCTGTTTTGGGGCACAATATGAAGGGGAGCTGCTGGGGGCACAGTATGAAGGAAAGCTGATGGGGGCACAGTATGAAGAGAAGCAGCTGGATAGAACAGTATGAGAGGAGTTGCAGGAGGCACAGTATGGAAGAGGCAGCTGCGGGGGGCACAGTATGAAGGGGATTTTGGGGGGCACAGTATGAAAGGAAAGCTCCGGGGGGCACAGTATGAAGGGGAGCTGCTGGGGGGGCACAGTATGAAGGGGAGCTGCTGGGGGGCACAGTATGAAGAGGAGCTGCAGGGGGCACAGTATGAAGAGGAGCTGCTGGGGGGCACAGTATGAAGAGGAGCTGCAGGGGGCACAGTATGAAGAGAAGCTGCTGGGGGGCACAGTATGAAGGAAAGCGGCTGGGGGCACAGTATGAAGGGAAGGTGCTGGGTAGGGACAGTATAAAGGAGAGCTGCTGGGGGCACAGTTTGAAGGAAAGCTTCTGGGGACAACGTTTGAAGGGAAGCTGCTGGGGGCACTGTATGAAGGAGAGCTGCTGGAAGGGGAACAGTATGAAGGAAAGCTGTTTTGGGGCACAATATGAAGGGGAGCTGCAGTGGGCACAGAATGAAGGAAAGCTGATGGGGGGCGAAGTATGAAGGAAAGCTCCTGGGGGGGCACAGTATGAAGAGAAGCTACTGGGGGCACAGTATGAAGGGGAGCTGTTTTGGGGCACAATATGAAGGGGAGCTGCTGGGGGCACAGTATGAAGGAAAGCTGATGGGGGGCACAGTATGAAGAGAAGCAGCTGGATAGAACAGTATGAAGAGGAGCTGCAGGAGGCACAGTATGAAGAGGAGCTGCTGGGGGCACAGTATGAAGAGGAGCTGCAGGGGGCACAGTATGAAGGGGAGCTGCTGGGGGGACACCGTATGAAGGAAAGTTCCAGGGGGGCACAGTATGAAGAGGAGCTGCTGGGGGCACAGTATGAAGAGGAGCTGCAGGGGGCACAGTATGAAGAGGAGCTGCAGGGGGCACAGTATGAAGGAAAGCGGCTGGGGGCACAGTATGAAGGGAAGGTGCGGGTAGGGGGACAGTATAAAGGAGAGCTGCTGGGGGCACAGTTTGAAGGAGAGCTGCTGGAAGGGGAACAGTATGAAGGAAAGCTGTTTTAGGGCACAATATGAAGGGGAGCTGCTGTGGGCACAGAATGAAGGAAAGCTGATGAGGGGGCGAAGTATGAAGGAAACTCCTGGGGGGGAACAGTAGAGAGAAGCTGCTGGGGGCACAGTATGAAGGGAGCGCTGTGGGGCACAGTATGAAGGGGAGCTGCGGGGGGCACAGGATGAAAGGAGAGCTGCTCGGAAGGGGGCACAGTATGAAGGAAAGTGTTTTGGGGCACAATATGAAGGGGAGCTGCTGGGGGCACAGAATGAAGGAAAGCTGATGAGGGGGCGAAGTTGAAGGAATCTCCTGGGGGGGCACAGTATGAAGGGAAGCATTTGGGGGCACAGTATGAAGAGAAGCTGCTGGGGGCACAGTTTGAAGGGGAGCTGCTGGGGGGCACAGTATGAAGAGAAACTGATGGGGGGCACAGTATGAAGGGGAGATGCTGGGGGGCACAGTATAAGGGGGAGCTGCAGGGGGCACCGAATGAAGGAAAGCTGATGAGGGGGCAAAGTATGAAGGAAAGCTCCGGGGGGGCACACAGTATGAGGAAGCTTCTGGGGCACAGTATGAAGAGGAGCTGTTGGGGGCACAGTATGAAGAGGAGCTGCTGTGGGCACAGAATGAAGGAGAGCTGATAAGGGGGCAAAGTATGAAGGAAAGCTCCTGGGGGGGCACAGTATGAAGAGAAGCTTCTGGGGGCACAGTATGAAGAGGAGCTGTTGGGGGCACAGTATGAGGAGGAGCTGCTGTGGGCACAGAATGAAGGAGAGCTGATAAGGGGGCAAAGTATGGGAAGGAAAGCTCTGGGGGGGCACAGTTATGAAGAGAAGCTTCTGGGGGCCACAGTATGAAGAGGAGTGTTGGGGCACAGTATGAAGAGGTGTGCTATGGGCAACGAAGAAGGAGAGCTGATAAGGGGGCACAAGTATGAAGGAAAGCTCCTGGGGGGGCACGAGTATGAAGAGAGAGCTACGGGGGCACAGTATGAAGGGGAGCTGCTGTTGGGCACAGTATGAAGGGGAGCTGCTGGGGGGCACAGTATGAAGGAGAGCTGCTGGAAGGGGACACGTATGAAGGAAAGCGTTTTGGGGCAAAATAGAAGGGGAGCTGCTGGGGGCACAGAATGAAGGAAAGCTGATGAGGGGGCGAAGTATGAAGGAAAGCTCCTGGGGGTCACAGTGAAGGGAAGCTTCTTGGGGGCACAGTATGAATAGAAGCTGCTGGGGGCACAGTTTGAAGGGGAGCTGCGTGGGGGCACAGTATGAAGAGAAGCTGCTAGGGGCACAGTATGAAGGGAAGCTGTAGGGGCACAGTATGAAGGGGAGTGCTGGAGAGCACAGTATGAAGGGGGAGTGCTGGGGGGCAAGTATGAAGGGGGCTGTGGGGGGCACAGTATGAAGAATTGCAGGGGGGCAGTATGAAGGGGAGCTGCTGGGGGCCAATATTAAGGGTAGTGCTTAGGGGGGAAGTAGGAAGGACAGCTGCTGGGACACAGTTTGAAGGGAAGATGCTGGGGGCAGAGTATGGAGAAGAATTGCGGAGGGCAGTATGAAGGGGAGCGCTCGGGGGGCAATAAGTGTTAGCTGTTTAGGGGGAAAGTATGAAGCAGAGCTCTGGGAGGGCACAGTATGAAGGGGAGCTGCTGGGGGGCAAAGTATAACGGAGGTTTTTGTGATTAAAATGTGTTTATATATATATATGGCTCTGGTGGGAGTAAATAAGTTAATAAACAACAGTGACAGCTCGATAGCACACACCAACTGCAGCAGGAGTATTAGGCTGTAACATGTGGACTATCAATGTTACATTGCCACCAGCTTCTGTGTGACTAACAGCGCCCACTGGTAGCATTTTATTATTTTCTTACCCACCCAAGAGCCAGATATAAAAAAAATGACGACCTCTTGAACTTCCTACCATCTTAAGAATCATATGCATGTGTTATGTTGGTTTTAGCTTTAGCCTATGCACATCATAGTCAAACATCTGTGGTTTGTTTGTGGTCTGTTGTGTCATTAGTATGTAGGTTTGCTCATCACTGTGACAGGAAAAGATACTGCCTGAGCCACCAACCCCAGGAGGAGGAACAGGGCCTGGGCTCTGAGTTTTTCAGATCTAAATCAGGGCGGCTCATACACTGGCATACCTCCAAGATTTGTGAAAGGAAAGAGGGCAAAAAATGGCGGCATGCGTAGCCAACACCCCCAATCACTCCTGGCCAACACCCCAATTTTACCATAGTATAATAATATCTCAATAATAAAATTTTTTTTAACCCTGATTGGGATTTGAACCTAGAACCTGCAGAGTCCATGAGCATAAGACACAGCACCTCACCAACTGAGCCAGTAATTATTTAGCTGAGGAATTTGTGTAACTAAGAACTGTTACTGCTACTGTACACTGTGACACAGATTTAAGCCTGCGATATAGAGAGGGATCTTTCAGAGATTATTATGTAATATTGAGACATATTAAGTATGGAGATGATTGATGAATGAACATAAAACGCCAAGATAAAAAAAACACAAGTAAAAAGTGCCGAGAAGTACAAGAAGAAATAATAAAAGAAAAAAAAGAAATATCATAATAATCTCTGAAACGATCTACTGCCTCGTAATATATCAGTGCATTAGCCGTGTCACATATAACAGTAAAAGGTAACACTCTCAGTTATCCTTAGCCTAGATAATCACTGGGTGTTCATAGTCAGTTGTTAGAGGTTTATACCCTAAGGCAGAGGGTTGGGGGTTCAAATCACAGACTGAGCAAAAATGTATTTAATTAAATAAAGAGCTTGTGCCTGGGGAAGCCCTAGGAGACCATATATGGACAGATGCTGATGACGTGGTCCCTGCTCTCCGCTAACTCGACACTTCTCTCAAAAGGATTCCCTGCCCGATGTCTGTACAAGCCATTCAGTACTAGGAGTTCAGGCTTTGAAAGTATTTACTATGGGGACACAGAGACGGGACATGCGGGACCTGGAGGGAAAATCCGTGACAATCTGATAGCTGACACGGGGCAGAGGTAAGAAAAACGGGACTGTCCCGGCAAAAGCTATGCACTGGTCCATGAAACCAGGGCCGTATACATGAGCCCATACAAATACATGGCAACACAATGTTAACGGCTGAGGTTGTACCTCAGGTGATGTCTATTTGTAACTATTATTTATGATTTTTTTTGATGAGGAGGGGGGCATAATGGTTATGTCTGCCTAGGGCTCCAAAATGCCTTGTCCCTGCTCTGTTTTATGGGGCTCCCAGAATTCGAGTAATATTGAGAGATGGGGGCTGCTTAAAAGTCATGCACATGTAAGTGTGGAAAGGGGGGGGGGGGTGTCAAGCAAGTGGTGGGCATTCTCCCTTAAACATATCGATATTCAGGGGTGGGAGAGGGGGTTAGCTGCTGAACTCATGATTAATTATTAAGGGGGGTGGGGAAAATGCTGAAGCGTAATAATTGGTAGGGGGCTAATGAACTTGCTATGGGAGGGGTGGGGAATTTAGGATTGACTGGGGGGCTCTAAAACTTAGTTACATTAATTAATAGAGAGCTGATGATTAATTCTGGGGTGTTCCCAAATGTCAAAAATAATTTAATTAAAAATCTGTCTATTACATTTAATCCGGTGGTTGTTTGCTACTGAGAGATGAGCGACACTACAAAGTGCTCGGGTGCTCGTTACTGATGCCGAACATTCCAGATGCGTCGAGTGCTCGTTTCGAGGACGAGCCCCATTGAAGTCAATGGGGAGACCACGAGCATTTGTTCAAAGGGGACCATGGTGTCAGGAAGTAAAATGTGTTATTTATTGAACAAATAGGTCTTCTGATAAGTTGCAAACATCTGAGATCTATTCTTCACTGTTCCACGCGTATATTATCTCCGACAAGTATGCAGATGTAAAGAACAGTGAAGAATAGAATAAAAACAGTGACACATGATGAACACAGTGAACACAGGATCATTTAGATAAAAAACAGTGCGAAACACAGTGCAGAATAGATACAAGAGTTCGGCACAATGCTTACATTGTCGGGAGATCAGCGCGGAACGGCGCGAAAAAAATAGCATGTAAAGAAACAATATATATGTGGGTGAAGAACACATTGCAGTGTTTAAATAACCTCGGCATGTGTTCTTCACACATATATATGTCTTCACAGCTTTTGTTCGCGGTTCCGCGACGTATCTACCGACAAGTAAGCAGATGTGCCGACATCTGTAACTATTCTGCCATGTGTTCTGCACTGTTGTTTTTATCTTCAATGATCCTGTGTTCATGTTTTTATGATCTTCTTATTGTTCGTCACTGGTTTTTTTTAATTAATGCCGATTCGAGAGGGGAAAACTCAGTCCGAGCAACGAGCCCGTCTCGAGTACCCTAATCTCGACGAGCATCAAGCTCGGACGAGCCGTGTTCGCTCATCTCCTATTTGCTACATATTAATTATGACGATGTGTTGCTGCTATCAAAAAGAATATGTAGTGCTACATATTAATGTACTACTACTCCTATCCTCCCAGCTGTGGCTATTTGCAGACATATCAGTTTACTAGACCCACCAATAGTAGCCCATTGTCTCTAGTTTGATAAATCTAGGTTAACTATTGCTGAGTACAAGTTCTGGGCAAAAGCTTTGGTGTTATGAAATAGCTCCAAAAATTTCCATTTGGGTGCTCCAGTTCATGGACAAATTACAAGCCTTTTATTTAAAATAAGTATTTGAAAACAAACATTAAAAATCATATATAGATGATGTTAAAGTGATTTCGTGGCATTTCGTGACCCAAACTGCACTTGTCCTCAGTTAAAACAGACTCTGTTTTTACAGCTTTCACTGTACAATCCAGAAGGCACACTCCCCTTAATCTTTGGGTCAGTAGGATCATTCTGTAATTTTTTGGGACAATACTTCTCTTTGATCTCTTTTTGTTAAATTTTATGTGTGGCAAAATAGCGAAAAAGTAGTGATTCAGACATTTGGCAGTTTTTTTCCATTATGGCGATAAACATTTTAAGATTTATAAGATTTGTGGGTAGCGAACCTGTTTATGATTATGAACATGTAAACCAAACCTAAAAAAAAAGAATTAACTACAGGCCTTAGAAAGCCAACAACCAAACCTGGGTTTGTTGCCCAATATGGCCAAGCATTCATTCTAAAGCCTGCCCACGTCAAATAAAAGCTACACTCTGATTGGTTGCTGTAGTTGAGTTTTTATATTTAGGTCAATTCACATGGCACAGATTTTACCTTTGTGTAACCAGGCTTATGCCCCTGAGAGGAATTCCCAAAAGAAGGCAACTAGATCCCCTGCATATGATTAACTCAGTGTAAAATAATATATATATATATACTGATAACTTTATTTATGGAAAGACTTTTTATAAAATTAGCTCTGCCAATAGAATAAAGACCATCGCGTACAAACAATTTGACTACAGTACATTAAATGAAAAATTCTAATAACATATAGATTTATATATTTATGACAGAGGTTGTAAGGGTTTATGAAGGAGGTTTAAGAAAATCAAAATAAAATGTTCCTGAAATCAGGCAATGTCTCTATACCAGTGGTGGCGAACCTATGGCACTGGTGCCAGAGGCGGCACTCGGAGCCCTCTCTGTCCCAGCATGAAGTTCATCAGACGGGACTCAAAGTATCTTCCTATAGAATCTTCCTACAATGATAGGCGGATTTGCCCTCCTCCTTTCAACTGCGTTGGTGTCTGAACGATTGAAAGTTGTCAAAGAACAAGGAGAAATAAATTACTACTTAAATTGCTGTGTTGGCACTTTGCAATAAATAAGTGGCTTTTGGTTGAAGTTTCGGCACTCAAGCTCTAAAAGGTTTGCCATCACTGTTCTATAAGATGGTAATGAGAAAACTTTCCACATGGTGGCAGCAAATACAGTGATGTGTTGGTGCGTATTCACAATCTGTAGTGGCTTATACGTGCCCAAAAGTGATCATGTTTCTATAATCACCCAGTATGGCAAGTGCTTTCAGATTGCAGTTTCAGTGCATACATGTCTGTGCATTAGTGTATTAATGTGTAAGTATACAAATAAGTATATTTTTTGAGAGTAAAGCTGGGCCCCATTCAGAAGTCTGGTATCGGGCTCTGCCTTTCCTAGTTAAGCCATTGATAGATACACATCTGCATATACTACCTAATACATACTCAGATCTTACACTTACATACTCATGTACTAG
This sequence comes from Engystomops pustulosus, assembly GCA_019512145.1. Classification (NCBI taxonomy): domain Eukaryota; kingdom Metazoa; phylum Chordata; class Amphibia; order Anura; family Leptodactylidae; genus Engystomops; species Engystomops pustulosus. The sequence goes on from CM033643.1 coordinate 23,613,612, forward strand.
CATATAATACTAATATGCACATGCTAACACACTCACATAAACATCACGGACATACAGATTATAGATTAAATATACATACATACACATACACATAGTTCAAACACACATACACAGACACACAATATACACTTACAGTTTACACATACATACATACAGTACAGACCAAAAGTTTGGACAAACCTTCTCATTCAAAGAGTTTTCTGTATTTTCATGACTATAAAAACTGTAGATTCACACTGAAGGCATCAAAACTATGAATTAACACAAGTGGAATTATATACCTAACTAAAACGTGTGAAACAACTGAAAATATGTCTTATTTTCTAGGTTCTTCAAATTAGCCACCTTTTGCTTTGATTACTGCTTTGCACACTCTTGGCATTTTTTTGATGAGCTTCAAGAGGTAGTCACCTGAAATGGTCTTCCATCAGACTTGAAGGAGTTCCCAGAGATGTTTAGCACTTGTTGGTCCTTTTGCCTTCACTCTGCGGTCCAGCTCACCCCAAATCATCTCGATTGGGCTCATGGATAGTGACTGTGGAGGCCAAGTCATCTAGCATAGCACCCCATCACTCTCCTTCTTAGCCAAATAGCCCTTACACAGCCTGGAGGTATGTTTGGGGTCATTGTCCTGTTAAAAAATAAATGATGGTCCTACTAAGCGCAAACCGGATGAAATATAATGCCGCTGCAAGATGCTGTAGTAACCATGCTGGTTCAGAATGGATTCAATTTTGAATAAATCCCCAACAGCGTCACCAGCAAAGCATCACACCTCCTCCTCCATGCTTTCCGGTGGGAACCCGATATGTAGAAACCTTTTCTTGCGTCACACAAAGACACGGTGGTTGGAACCAAAGATCTCAAATTTGGACTCATCAGACCAAAGCCCAGATTTCCACTGGTGTAATGTCCATTCCTTGTGTCCTTTAGCCCAAAGAAGTCTCTTGTGCTTGTTGCCTGTCCTTAGCAGTGGTTTCCTAGCAGCAATGTTACCATGAAGGCTGCTGCACACAGTCTTCTCTTACCAGTTGTTGTAGAGAGGTGTCTGCTGCTAGACCACTGTGCGGCAGTGACCTGGTCTCTAATCTGAGCTGCTGTTACCCTGCGATTTCTGAGGCTGGTAACTCGGATGAACTTATCCTCCGCAGCAGAGGTGACTCTTGGTCTTCCTTTCCTGGGGCACTCCTCATGTGAGCCAGTTTCTTTGTAGCACTTGAAGGATTTTGTAACTGCACTTGGGGACACTTTCAAAGTTTTACCAATTTTTCGGACTGACTGACCTTCATTTCTTTAAAGTAATGATGGCCGCTCGTTTTTCATTGCTTAGCTGCTTTTTTCTAGCCATAATACAAATTCTACCAGTCTATTCAGTAGGACTATCAGCTGTGTAGCCACCTGACTTCTGCACAACAAAACTGATTGTCCCAAACCCATTTATAAGGCAAGAAATCCCACCTATGAAACCTGTGATGTGAAAACCTTTTCAGGTGACTACCTCTTGTATCTCATCAAGAGAAGCCAAGAGTGTGAAAAGCAGTAATCAAAGCAAAAGGAACCAAGAATATAAGACATATTTTCATTTTTTTTTCAGAAACCAGGTATAATTCTTATAACTTCCCTAACATTAATGTTCCGACATAATGGCTACATTGCATTGAGAGGAAAGAAGAAAGGGATTACTTTATTTTTTTAATTTCACTGCCTACCCACCAGTGTCCCAAGAAATATGCTGAGCCTGGACTTAGTAGCAGATTATAATAAATGTATTTTGGGCGTAAGCTCAGGGCCCAAGCCTTCTAGGGGGCCCTGGGACACCCTAAGCACCAACCAAATATTATACACAGACATGAAAATGTCATACATCTATTATTTTATTATTATTATTTAATATCATTCAACAGTCAGTGTGGTCTATGTTCCAGAGTTATTCATCATCAACCCTGTAACTCTAGATCGGACATTGATATCCTCTGGCCAGTAGGTGTCACTGCTCTGCTTTCTTCATGGAGGAGCCAAGTTATTATGTATCTATTTGTTAATAATCCATTTGTAATTATACCAATTATACATCAACAAACAAGAACTGGAATGTTTTATGACTTTCTTCTTCATATCACTTATGCTCCAGCATATATTACTATATTATACTGACAACTAAATATAGCCCGGTTGCCAATCCTTCAGAGATGAGTTGGAGATATTATGAAGTCACTATCAATGTGTATTGACCATTGATTATTGATTTGCTGTGCACTCGATGCACCACTAGTATTACTAATAATAGTTGTTGATTCCATCCATACCCCTATCCTGTACACACACACACCATTATCCTTTCAATGCTCCTACTAGCTGCTCACTAAAAACTTAAATTACACTTACGCCCCCCCCAACATGTTTCGCTGCCTTCGTGGTGTCCTCATGGGTGACGGAGTGTGAGGATCCTCCGTCCTGACTAGACCTATATTATCTCTCTATGTGACGTGTCTGCAGACGTGGTAACAGGCGTTGCCTATCCAATGGTCAATACACATTGATAGTGACTTCATGCAGTGTGCAAAAACACTTAATAAAACAGAGAGGCCAGTGGTGACATTATGTTGGCAACCACATGCATGTTCACGTGGGTTTCCTCCGGATCCTCCGGTTTCCTCCCACACTCCAAAACATACTGGTAGGTTGATTAGACTGTGAGCCCCATTGGGGACAGGGACTGGTTTGACAAGCTCTGTGCAGCGCTGTGTAATCTGTGTGCGCTATATAAAGGAATTATTATTATTATGCTACAGCCTTAAGCTCCAGCTGTAGCAGGTGTGTGGTAATTGTATACAGAGACCAGCAGTGATTAATGGTTCCATGGCTGAAAAGGAGTAGAGTATAAGCTCTTTATTGTTTTCTTAGCCCCCAAAGTCGTATATAGAAAGTTTTTTTTTATCTCAGACAAACCCTTTAAGTCAGTGCTGTAAAATAACGGCCACTCAAAATATTGACAATTTGGACAAAATTTGCCCATTTTCACTCAGGGTTGTACTCACTTTTGCTGCTATAAGTTTAGATATGAACCCTTACGCGCATCTGGACGTGATAGTACGCCCTTGCGGGAAGATAATTGCCGCACCAGGCCGTTCTATCACGTCCAGCTTCTAGCATCGGCTCAAGGCATTGCTGGGTTAAGGTCAAGTTTGGGTACAGTAAAAAAAAAATAAGTATAAAACATTAAAATAAAAATAAATGAAATATAAGCCCATAAAATGTCACTTTCCCGTACAACTTAATAAAGTATAAAAAGCACAAATACACAAAACCCCCACATATTTGGTATCTCCAAGTCCTTAACAATCTGTATAATAAAGCAGAATTGTTATCAGACCCGTGCGGTAAACCCCATAAAAATAAAACCTGAAAAACGTTCAGAAAAAAGATAATTTTTTTTTATTATACCCTTTAAAAAATGCTCAAAAAATTGATTGAAAATTTTTTATGTGCACCAAAATAAGAATGAATAATGAAAAAGAACAACTCTTCTCACAAAAAAAGCCCTTAACCAGATATGTCAGTAAAATTATTTTTTATTGTAAAATTGGGAAAAATTCAAAAATCCATATAAATGAGGTATTTCCATAAAAGTGGTGACCCATTCAATAAAAATCACATACTATTTTTATGGTATGGTGAACAGCCAAAAAAAGCAAAAAAATCTTACAAAAAATTGATGATTTTCATTTCCCTCACCAACAAAGAGTTAATAGTATATCACCAATTAGCTGTAGGTGCCCCAAAATTATGAAAAGTTCATCATATGTGGCAAAAGATAAGCTCCCATATGTCCACATTAAAAAATAAAAAAATTATAACCTGTAAAATTTGACGATGCAAATCTGCTCTGCATGGCGCCTCCTTCCATTCTATGCCCGGCCGTGCGCCCGTATAGCAGGATACCACCACATAAAGGGTATCAGTATACTCAGGAGAAATTGGGTATCAAACTTTGTGGAGCCTTTTTTCATTTATTCCATTGTGATTGTTTAATTTTCCACCCAAAATTAATGTATTGTCCAAAAATATTACAATTTGTGGACCACACCTCCTATAAAACACCTCAAGTGTTAACAAACTTCTTAAAAGTATAATGGTGTAATGGGGTAATTTACAAGTCTTGTTATTATTAACAGTCAATTGAAAGTAGAGTAGGTCCCTCTGAATACAGGTTTTTAATGCCACCCATGTAAAATGTTAAAAAAAAAACATGCCAACATAAAGCAGACATTTGGTATATGTAAGTTATGAATTAATTTGGGTGCTATGACTATCTGCTTCAAAAATAGAAAATTTAGAACTTTGAACATGAAGAATTTTGCTTAAAATTTTTGCCAAATTTACATTTTTTTTCATGACAAAACACAAAAGATATCATCCAAATTTGTTTTACCAATTTGAAATACTATATGTCATGAGAACAAAATAGGCTGAGTCCTGAAGGGGTTAATGGTAATTATTTTGTGGGTATGCCAAATAAACACTATTATACAAGCTGTATACTGACTACTTTATATTGTATTAAAAGAAATCTACCAATTGATTTCATGCATTATGAACCAAACATACCTTGAGAATGCTGTAGCTACACTGATGCAGAAACATATCTTGTTTCATCCCTTATCCGAGTGGTTTTGCTGAAAAAACCATTAAAACATTCAGAACCTTTGAAAAGCTGGATTGCATTCAGCCTGCAGTTCATAAACACATTACATGGAGCTTCCTGAACTGTCCAGACAGGACTAATCAACCCGAGCTGGCAGACTCATACACAGCAGCTGGAGAACGGTGCAGTGATTGATTATTTCTGCCTCAACACAACACAATTACATCATGGAAATTGCCTCAGCTCAGAAGCAGAGCCTGTGCGATCGCTGCAGGAGTTCTGCTGTTTGTGAAAGCCAGGCTCCAGTAGTGACAGCTGGGATTGCAATAGAAGCGGCAGTCATGGTGACCACTGCATCTATAGGGCAGTGCCAGGTACTCACTCGAACAGTACCTACCACTTCCCAAGCGCCCTGGGGTCCAATGAAGGTTAGATTGTGCTTTCAGCAGATTGTATAGGCTGACTAATTTAATAGTGCAATACGTAAGTATTGCAGTATATTACAGTGAACACGTGATCATATGAAATGAATAAAGTGCAAAAAAAAAGATTATTAAAAAAAGAATAAAAGCCTATGTAAAAATCACATTCATTAGAAAAAGACAAAAATCACTACAAAAACACTACATATCCGCAACAACTAGAGATGAGCGAGCACTAAAATGCTCGGGTGCTCGTTATTCGAGACAAATTTTTCCGATGCTCGTCTCGAATAACGAGCCCCATTGAAGTCAATGGGAGACTCGAGCATTTTTCACTGAAAGAACACATTGTAAGAACACAGTGAAGAACACATTGCAGATGTTTGCACTGAAAGAACACATTGAAAGAACACAGTGAAGAACACATTGCAGATGTTCCGTATATCTGCTAACTTATCCGAAGACACACATGCCGAACGGTGTTCTTCACAATAGTATGTGAAGAGCAATATGTGTGAAGAACACAATGCAGATGTTTCCATACATAATGTTCCAGCCTCCACTTCAGCCCCCGCTCCTCCATGCCCGCTCCAGCCCCCGCTCCGCTCCTCCATATCGTTATTTATGGGTGAATATGATACTGCAATACCTCAATTACTCAGCTTTTTTAATAGAAGTCATTTGAAAGAGATTACTGTTTTTGAATCATCTGTTACTAAGTAGCAGTAAAAAACATTTTTATTTTTTGTTTACAGGAGCATGTTTTAGGCTTGTTTTTCCGTGGGAAGGCCTGTACCTATTTCTGGTATCATGAAGTAGATATTATTTGTTTTCGTGCATCACGTTATGGTCAGTTAACAATTTATTTTATGGGGTTGTGCTAGAGATGAGCGAGTTGTATGATCGGTGTCGTCCGATTGAGCTTGTTAGCGAGTATTAGGCCCTTCCACAATTGACGTTGCAGATCACGTCAGAGTTTGATCAGAGTTTGGCAGGCATGCAGGAGTGGAGGCTGAGTGGAGCGGAGCGGGGCTGGAGCGGGAATGGAGGAGCAGAGGGGGCGGTGGGCATGGTGAGAGCGGCGCGTTGGGATGGAGCGGGACATGGGGAGCAGAGCGGGGGCTGGAGGGGCATGGAGGAGCGGAGCGGGGGCTGGAGCGGGCATGAGGAGCAGAGCGGAGGTCTGGAGTGGGCATGGTTTCAAATTATGTTGCAATGCAATGCACTTACATACACCGGGAAAAAGATGGTGAACTCCGGTGGACCTGAGCGGGGAAGCGACACATGCAGGATATTGGGCGCACGATCTTAGCAATTTGGCGAACTCCAGGTAAGGTAAGTAAATGTGTTGAATAGAGCAGTACCCAATAGTTGCAAAGCCGCTCGAGATCAGAGACATTGGGGCAGATTTACTTACCCGGTCTATTCGCGACCCTGTCACGCGTTCTCTGCAGTGGATTCGGGTCTTTCGGTGATTCACTAAGGCAGTTCCTCCGACGTCCACCAGGTGTCGCTGCTGCGCTGAAGTCCGCCGGAGTTCACGATCCTATTCCTGGTGAAGATAAGCGGCGGTTTCTCCAAATACGTCGGGTTTTTGTTCGGCCACGCCCCCCGATTTCCGTCGCGTGCACGCCAGCACCGATACGCCACAATACGATTGCGTGCGCCAAAAACCAGGGGCAATTCAGGGAAAATCGGCGCAAATCGGAAATATTCGGGTAACGCGTCGAGAAAAAACGAATCGGGCCCTTAAGTCAAACTGACCCCATAAGTAGACGGTCACGACAGCCTGGGGGAGATTGGAAGGTTGTGGACTCTCTTTACCAAGAATGAGTGGTCGTGAGTTCGCAGGCAAAACACATGTGCAAGGCTGAGATCACATGATGCTAGTGAGTAAAGGGTTATATGGGACCCGCAGACTGGCATCATTGCAAATAAGGTTTGAGCACCAGAAGCAACTGTGTTCACAACCCAAGGCGCGACTTTTGAGATGGCAGGACTGTCCAGGGAGTCTGATCTCCCTTCTTTTACCTGCAGTGATTTTCTATGCACTAAAATCACTTTCTTGCATCATAGTTATAACGCAGATGCACAATGATGTAAGGATTGCAGCGACATGAGGACATGATCCAATAACAGGCCCAGGGGTGTCTATCTCGGGGGACGGCTGGTGGTCAGCGCCACTTAGGCTATATTCACACGAACGTGTGCCCGCCGTACCGTAGCACGGAGGGCACACGTCGGCGCCCCTGGACAGGAGGAGGGGGCTGCTCACGCCCGCCCCTCTCCATAGCGATGTATGACGCACGGCTATGTCCTATCTTTCTCCTGAGCCCCTGTCGCACTAATAGCAGTTTTCAAGAATCAAAAAACGACTCTTTTTAAGGACATTACACCAGGATGAAGGATGTAAACCAAGCACACTACATACTGTTGTGTGCCCCCCCCCCACCCCTTGCAGGATCTGCTCTTCTTTACACTTCCTTTGCCCATGTTTTAAAAGAAAAAAGGATTTGAAAACTAAGTGGTGGTAGATTTTCTTTAAAGTTCAAGGTCAAATTGACACTATGAAGATATATATTTCCCATCTATTGCACATATACATCCCAACTTTCAGGAGAAAGAAGGGCATAATAGACAAAAAGATATTTCCCTCTGCCATGCCCTTATCCCACCCCCTAGCTTAGGATAAAATCCATGTTAATGGCTCCCCACATATTGGCCAGCCCCCTATGGACCCATAGATATAAAACACCATAGCCCCCCCCATATTGTGACCCCTCTCCCATTGCACAATATGGCCACTGTCCTCCTGCTCCCCCATTGCACATTGTGACTGTCCTGCTGGATGCAGGGCAGATGGAAGGTATGATAATGCCCATCTGCTAGGAACCCATACTTTATCTTGGTTTACACTCAGCAAATATTGTGCCAAGAAGTCAGTGTTAGACTAGGAGTCTTGGGTCCCACCGATAAAATTCATTATTGGGGGCCATCATTGTACAGCAACTTGTACATATAACTTGTCACCCATTCACAGATTCCTAAAACACAGTCAATACTTTTAGTAGTACCTTAAGTTCCTTCCTAGACCTTGCTTTGGACTGTTATGGTTCTGGGTCCCTGTCAGTAACTTGCTGATAGGCTCTTGACTCGAATGTATCTCTGCCATACACTGCTAATGCAGGGGTTGGAGGTCCACCTAGCTCAGGGGCCTCCTGGTTGTTTTACCAGTCTGAGCAAGCCGAAAGTGATAACCTATCTATGTGGTTGTGTTGTGAATATCACATAATTGTATTGTATTGGTGTCAGGACAAATTGAAGCTAAATTAAGGGTAAAAAGATCTGACAGTACCAAAATACGAACCTATGGCGTCTTCAATTCACTTTATAAGAACTATACATCATAATGCCCTAACTAAAATATCACAATAATAACTAAAACACTGTTTCGTAAGGTAACTGTGTACAATGGAGAAGTGTCTATGGATGTTGTTCACGCTTATTCCCAATCCATATAAATAAGGGGCCACATAGAAAAAGATGAAAGATACATAAATCCGGATCAGTCCCTGGGTCATAAACCAGGTAATAAAAATGTCTAGACACTGCATTATAGCTAAACGGGGTAAAGACCACTTTATCTACGGCCCCAGGTGATCCTGGCATTGGATCCGGGTCTGACCTTACTTTTACATGTGGGGGACGTAATAACTGCACGCCGGGCACAGCGTTATTGTTGTATTTACAGCTTGTAGCCATTTCAAGAAGGATTTTTTTTTTACTTGTTCCTCAGTGGAAACAAATCCAAATCCCATTATTATAATGAAGGTATTCCATGTACCCATTAGCTATGATCAAACATCTTTATCCCGCAAAGAGACTGTGGTGAGGCCAAGCACAGATTAAAGTCGGCAGTCTAGACTGGCTATTGCTTTCCCCGTCTCATACAAGCTTCACATTGCTCTTCAAGGAGAGTCAACGTCAGGTCAGCCTTCAGCATAACCCACCATGTGCTACACCAGAGAGCCCTGGCGACTATTGTCTGGGATCATCCACATACAAGTCACTGAGAACCTTATTAACTAATGTTTGAAGTGAACACAAGTGTGCCACATGGTATTAATCCCCTGGCACTGTGTCTCTGGTAGTCATGAAGCTTAGTGCTTAGCACTACAGCCTTGGAGAGCTGGGGACTTGGGTTCAAGTCCCAGTGTCAACATCTGCAAAGAGTTTTTATGTTCTCTCTGTGTATGTGTGGGTTTCCTCTGGGTCCTCCGCTTTCCCCCCACACTCCAAAACATACTGGTAGGTTGATTAGATTGTGAGTCCCATTGGGGGCAGGGACCGATTTGGCAAACTCTGTGTAGCGCTGAGTAATCTATGTGTGGTATACAAATAAAAAGGAATTAATGACTAAGATAGTAGACCTAGACATCTGTACTGTAAGGTTCCACCGCCCTCAATCTAACCCTGAGATGCCATGATCAATATTGAGCACAACATCTGGGGGGTTAGATTTCCAGGAAAAAAGTTGCAGGCTGATATCTATATAACATAGCTGGTTGCCCCCTTCACTGCCCCCTATTGTGGCTGTTATTTATAGTCATATCCCATCTCGGGACAAGCCCATACCTCCCAACTTTCGTAGCAATGATTTTTTTTCCCTAAGCCTTTTTTCTCCTCCCCTTACACCACCCCCATACAATATAGTTCCCCACTTAGTGCCCTCTATCTCCCCTTCACATTGTGTCACCTGAGCTCCCTGTCACATTGTGCCCCCCTTCTCCACTTTGAAATTGTGCCTACCAGCTTCCCCTCAAATTGAATCCCCACTTATTGTGTCTCCCCAGTAGCCCCGCCTCTTATTGTGCCCCCATTCAGTTTCCCTGCTTCATGTACCCCTCCCAGCATCTCCCTCTCTTATTGTTACCCGAGCAGCTCCCACTTATACCATGCCCCCACTTAGTATCTCATATTATATTTCCCCCCAGCTTCTCCCCCTCATATTGTGGACCCCCTCTCCTCTTTTTTTGACTTGTATAAAAAAATAAAAATTTTAAGATTATAACACAGATACACAACTCTCCTTGTTTCCCTGCAGCAGATCTTCTCCTTCTGCTGTGTGTAGTACTGAAGCAAGCAGGCACATAATCACATGGCTCCTCCCAGCTCAGCTACACAGAGCAGAAGCAGAGGGATAGTGATAATACACAGAGCTGGGGGCTCTCTACATTACATCTATATTCCTGGTACATTACATTGATTTCCTGGTACATACCTCCCACCGGATGGGACAGAGCCCAAAATACGGGACTGTCCCCCTTGATCCAGGATGATTGGATGGTTTGCAGTGATTTTATTCAACCATACTAATTTCTAGAACAGGTTCTGCTAAGTATATTATACAATATTGGATTATAATATATGCGATTTGGGGCCCGTGGCCACCCAAATCACCCAACAAATTTTATACTGAAAAAGACCTTCACCCATGTAATCATCATACATCTGTTCCTGCTCTCAACACATGTAGACAAGAGGTTATAGTCTTTTTAGAAAGGATCGTATAAATAAAAAAGGGGGAGGGGTTTGTTTATATGTGAATTCTCGCCTCAATCCGTCCTGCGGATTTGACGATCATAACGCAAATCAAGTGGAGTCCCTATGGGTCTTGAATAAGAGAGGAAAAAGAATAATAACATATTTACTATGGGTTTGTTATAAGGCTCCAAATGTAATGGGTAGCAGAGGAAATCTGATAAGTGAAATGATGCGGCTCAAAGCATGGTGAAGTATTTATCATGGGGGACTTCAATTACCAGATATGACTGGGGGGCAGAAACATGCAGGTCCTTCAAAAGGCAGCAGGTTCTTGTCAACAACAAAAGACAATTGCCTGTCGCAGCTAGTCCTGGAGCCAACAAGAGGGGGGCACTGCTGGACCTTATCCTTACCAACAGACCTGATAGGGTTACAAACTACAGGTTGGGGCCCTGGGATAGTGATCATAATCATTGACTTTGTATTACGCTTTACTAAGGAGCGTTAGTGACGGGCAACCAACACTCTAAACTTCAGGAGGCAATTTTCAGCAACTAAGTGGAAGACCTTAAGGCATAGACTGGGATAATGTTCTCAAACGACAAAGCCCCCCAAAAATGGGACTTTTTCTAATATATTCTGAAAAGTCCTGTGGAGAAACACATCCTTATGGGAAAAAGCATAAAAGGAACAGAAAACCCCTATGTGGCTAACTATTCTTGTAAGGAAAGCAATAAGCGAGAAAAGATAAGCGTTTCAGGTGCTAAAACGTGAAGGTAGCGATGAGGCATTACGGATTATAGAGAGACAAATAAATCCTGTAAAAGCAGATAAAGGGCCGCAAAAATCAGACTGAGAGAAATATGCCAAGTGAGAAGCAAAATAATCCCAAATTATTTTTCAAGTATATAAATGATAAAAACTAAAAAACAGAGAGTGTGGATCCCCTTAGCAATAACATGGGGGTCTGGTGGAGGAGATGAGGAAAGGGCCAATCTACTGAATGGTCGCCTTCTCAACTGTCTTTACAAAGAAAATCCCCTGGTGGAAAGACAAATGGGAATATAATGTCAACAGTTTTAACCAGGAAGAGGTACGGCGTCCGCCCGCAACCATAACTAAATATAATCAAACCTGGGCCAGATGGCATACACCCCCGGTTCTGCATGAATTATGTACGGTGATAGACAAACCGTTATTTTAATATTTGAAGTTTCACTGAGACTGGTTATGTCCACAGGACGGCGCATAGCAATGTGGTACCAATATACAAAAAGGATCAAATAGCGATCCTGGAAACTACGACCCGGAGTCTAACTGCTGTGGTGGGGAAAATATTTGAGGGGTTTGTTTGAGATGCTATCCTGGAGTATCTCACTGTGAACAACCTTATAACCCAGCGTCAGCAGGGTTTATGAGAGATCGGTCCTGTCAGACTAATCTGATTGTTTCTACGAGGAGGTAAGTTCAAGACTGGATCTGGGGGATGCTCTGGATGTTGTATATCTGGACTTTTCAAAGGCATTTGACACCGTGCCACATAAAGGTTGGTATATAAAATTAGACTGTGGGAATAGGAGAAAATCTGTGTATTTGGGTAAGTAATTGGCTTAGTGATAGAAAACAGAGGGCCGTCATGGCACATTCTCAGATTGGTTGATGTACTAGTGGAGTGCCACAGGGGTCAGTATGGGGGCACTTCTTTTTAATATTTTTATTAATGACCTTGTAGGGTTTACACAGTCAAGTTTCAATATTTGCGATAGATACTAAGCTGTGTAAAGTAATAATACTGAGGTCGATAGTTTCATTACAAAGGATTTGGAAGCTTGAGTGATGGGCAGAGAAATGGTTGATGAGTTTATGTGGATAACATGTAAAGTTATGCACTTGGGCCATGGAAAAAAAAAGTATAATTATGTCTTAACGGTCAATTACTTAGTAAACTGGAGCTGAAAGGGACGGGGGGTATTGGTGGATGGTAAACTTAATTTTAGTGACCAGAGCCAGGCGGCTGCTGCTAAAGCAAATAAAATAATGGGATGTATCAAGAGAGGAATAGATTCTCATGATAAAGACATAGTTTTGCCCTTATAGAAATCGCTGGTCAGACCACACATGGAATATTGTGTACAGTTTTGGGCACCAGTGTATAAAAAGGATATAGTAGAGCTGGAACGGGTGCAGAGGAAAGCAACCAGGATTATTAGGGGAATGGGGGGATTAGAATACACTGACAGATTAAAAAATTTGGGATTATTCAGTTTAGAATAAAGACGACTGAGGGGAGACCTCATTACAATGTACAAATACCTGAACGGACAGTACAAGGATCTCTCCAAAGATCTTTTTATACCTCGGCCTGTGACCAGGACAAGGGGGCATCCTCTACGCCTAGAGGAGAGGCGATTTTACCATCAACATAGACAAAGGTTCTTTACTGTAAGAGCAGTGAGACTGTGGAACTCTCTGCCGCAGGAGGTTGTAATGGTGCACTCCATGTACATGTTCAAGAGAGGCCTGGATGCCTTTCTGGAGAGAAAAAATATCACGGGTTATGGGGATAAAACATTTATTTAATTCTTAAAGGTTGGACTTGATGGACTTGCGTCTCCTTCCAGCCTTATATACTATGATACTATGATACTATGATCCTCCATTCCCTGAGAAACTTGATTCTAGCACCATCTGTAGTAAGTGACTTCTAGATTTGTAGGGCCTATAATTTTCATACAACCCAGGACCCGTAGGGGCAGATTTACTTGTCAAGCAACACTTTTTTTTTTTAAATGCAGCGTTTTTTTTCCGAATCTGTCAAGTTTTTTTACGGCCACGCCCCCCAATTTCCGTCGCGTTCATGCCGGCGCCGATGCACCACTATCCGATCGCATGCTCCAAAATCCCAGGGCAATTCAGGGAAAATCAGCGCAAATCGTAAATATTCGGATAACCCGTCGGAAAAACGTGATTCGGGCCCTTAGTAAATGACCCCCATAGCAGTCTGAATCTGCCCTGAATAGCATAGTATGGCTAAGTATAGATAAGTTGGGTAGAAGAAGAAAGCTTGCCAGAAACAGGAATTCCGATGAGACAAAATTGAAGGTCCTTCGCGATGACTCAAGTCATGTCTCCTGGCGTCCAATGAAATCACTGCGAAACTTGGGTTACCAGATGAGTGTTGATGTTTCATCTGACTCTACTTGACATGAAAAGATGGCGGGCAGTTACTGAAGGGTTACATTTATAAAGTAAATGCTATTTCTTCTTTTTCACGAGAGCCGCACCCTGTCTGAAGTCACTGAATATGTTCAGCAGATGTTTGTCCTTAGTGATGGTGCTCACGGAGAGTGTGTGTACAATCAGCGATCGAGTGGGAGAAACCTCTCTGGTCACCGGAGACAAACTAAGAGTTGCTTTAGGCAAGAAAACTTGATGCTGGTACCAATGCAAATGTCATATCCCAAGGAGAATGTTTTGCATGTGTTCTCGTGTCCTATAGTCCACTGCCTGATCCTGTCATGTGACATTTCTAATATTTGTGTCAACAAATGATGTGGAGGGGCACTTGGACGTAACCTTAACCACCAGTAATCAGATATTTATTCCTTATAATGTGACCAGGGTGATGTCATCTAGGGTTCTTTGCCCTGTAACATTAACATCTAACCCATGTATGTATCTTAAGACATGAAATCACAGTATTTCTCCGTGGACTTCTACTCCTTCCCATCTTTCATGGAGGCATGCTGTGATTTAATGTGATCAGATACATACTTAAGGTAGATTTGGGTTTTACTTTGTAAATAAAATGTTGCTGGGTGAAGGACCTTAGATGACATCACCCTGGTCACATGACATGAAGTACTTAATGATGTAACAAGCACAGTGTACAACATTGGAAACAACTTTTTCTATACCTAATAATAAGTAAATGTATATGAATATAGTTAAATATTGGTAGATGGTCCCTAAGTACTCGTTCTACTCAGCAGCATGTCTGAGCAGTGAGACCTGTCAATCAGGAACAAGAAGGCAGAGCAATGCAAGCAAAATGTAATATGCAGGACTCCATTTATATCATTGGGGTCACATCAAGTAAGTTGCAAATAAGTTTAATAACTGATTTTTTTCTAACATTGCAGCCATGGAAAGTAACCAGTTAGGGATAAGGGCAATACTTTTATACCTCATGTCCCTCATCCTCATAGACTGTAAGCTCTTGTGTCACCCCTTCATCCTCATAGACTGTAAGCTCTTGTGTCACCCCCATCCTCATAGACTATAAGCTCTTGTGTCAGCCCCTCATCCTCATAGACTGTAAGCTCTTGTGACAACCCCTCATCCTCATAGACTGTAAGCTCTTGTGTCCCCCTCATCCTCATAGACTGTAAGCTCTTGTGTCCCCCTCATCCTCATAGACTGTAAGCTCTTGTGTCACCCCCTCATCCTCATAGACTGTAAGCTCTTGTGTGCACCTCTTTCCCAAGACTTCGCTCTGGTGTCACCCCCCTATCCTCACTCGTGAGCTTTGGGTGCCCTCATCCTCATAAGTGTAAGTCTTGTGTCACCCCTTCATCCTCATAGACTGTAAGCTCTTGTGTCCCCCTCTCCTCATAGACGGCTCTTGTGTCTACCTCATCCTCATAGCTGTGCTCTGTGTCACCCCTCATCCTCAAGCGCTAAGCTCTTGTGTCACCCTAATCCTGATACATGAATGCTCTTGTGTCACCACCTCCTGCTATAGACTGTAAGCTCTTGTTCCCCCCTCATCCTCATAGACTGTAAAGCTTTGTGTCACCCCTCATCCTCATAGACTGTAGCTCTTGGTAACTCCCGTCATCCTCATAGACTGTAAGCTCGTTGTGTCCCCATCCTCCTAGGACTGTAGCTCTTGTGTCACCCCCTCATCCTCATAGGACTGTAAGCGTGTGTGACCCTCTTATATCTATAGTAAGGGTCACCCTATCCTCATAAACTGTAAGCTTTTGGGTTCCACCCCTCATCCTCATAACTGTAAGCTCTTGTGTCCCCCTCATCCTCATAGACTGTAAGCTCTTGTGTCCCCCTCATCCTCATAGACTGTAAGCTCTTGTGTCACTCCCATCATCCTCATAGACTGTAAGCTCTTGTGTCACCCCTCATCCTCATAGACTGTAGCCCAAATTAGTCAGGGGTGGCCAGATGACATGAAGGCCAAGGCACTGCGGATGTGACGGGTGCAAGGTGAGGTGGTCATTAGTCTCGCTATGAGAATATTGAGTTGGGGGTGCTACT
This sequence comes from Engystomops pustulosus, assembly GCA_019512145.1. NCBI lineage: Eukaryota > Metazoa > Chordata > Amphibia > Anura > Leptodactylidae > Engystomops > Engystomops pustulosus. The sequence goes on from CM033643.1 coordinate 23,629,497, forward strand.
CGGAGAAGCAATGTAACAGGGAAAAGTCTCACTGACTCCCAATGCAAAATCTGCTGCCCCCCAATTATCTTCCATGGGGCCTATCCCTACACCCCTGCTAGATTCTGGTCGAGCCGTTGGCAGTGAAATAGTTATCACGTGTCCTGATGCCGATTTGTTTTATGAGAAATAGAAGGAGAAAGTCCTTGGAGCGAGAGACAGATAACACGGGCCGATCAGATAAGCAGAATATTACATTGTACGTTGCCTGATTCCGTCTGGTAATATCTGTGGTTCTGTAACACCTCCTGCGGCTGCTCCCAAATTCC